>CAMPDV010006566.1:0-25835 GCA_946699065.1 Loxodes magnus
GTCTTTATTATCATTCCTTTCTACACATCTCTATAAAAACTATTTCTTCATCACAAAGTTTTACATTAATAGTCTCTTTTCAAAAATATTTAACAAAACTTCTTACTTAATATTTTTCATTTAACTGCACATTACACTTATCTGTACAAATCTGCCTCCTTAACCTCCATTTTTTTTTACTATTTTATTTCCATCATAAATTTTTTTTTCATCTTTTTTTCCATTTTTCAATTTTAATTTTCAATTTGTAATTTTCAATTTTATTTCTTTTTAACATCTATCAGGCTTTTAAAAGCACTCTTTAATTCTCGATTTATGTCTTTATTATCATTCCTTTCTACACATCTCTATAAAAACTATTTCTTCATCACAAAGTTTTACATTAATAGTCTCTTTTCAAAAATATTTAACAAAACTTCTTACTTAATATTTTTCATTTAACTGCATATTACACTTATCTGTACAAATCTGCCTCCTTAACCTCCATTTTTTTTTCTATTTTATTTCCATCATAAATTTTTTTTTCATCTTTTTTTCCATTTTTCAATTTTAATTTTCAATTTGTAATTTTCAATTTTATTTCTTTTTAACATCTATCAGGCTTTTAAAAGCACTCTTTAATTCTCGATTTATGTCTTTATTATCATTCCTTTCTACACATCTCTATAAAAACTATTTCTTCATCACAAAGTTTTACATTAATAGTCTCTTTTCAAAAATATTTAACAAAACTTCTTACTTAATATTTTTCATTTAACTGCATATTACACTTATCTGTACAAATCTGCCTCCTTAACCTCCATTTTTTTTTCTATTTTATTTCCATCATAAATTTTTTTTTCATCTTTTTTTCCATTTTTCAATTTTAATTTTCAATTTGTAATTTTCAATTTTATTTCTTTTTAACATCTATCAGGCTTTTAAAAGCACTCTTTAATTCTCGATTTATGTCTTTATTATCATTCCTTTCTACACATCTCTATAAAAACTATTTCTTCATCACAAAGTTTTACATTAATAGTCTCTTTTCAAAAATATTTAACAAAACTTCTTAATTAATATTATTCATTTAACTGCATATTACACTTATCTGTACAAATCTGCCTCCTTAACCTCCATTTTTTTTTACTATTTTATTTCCATCATAAATTTTTTTTTCATCTTTTTTTCCATTTTTCAATTTTAATTTTCAATTTGTAATTTTCAATTTTATTTCTTTTTAACATCTATCAGGCTTTTAAAAGCACTCTTTAATTCTCGATTTATGTCTTTATTATCATTCCTTTCTACACATCTCTATAAAAACTATTTCTTCATCACAAAGTTTTACATTAATAGTCTCTTTTCAAAAATATTTAACAAAACTTCTTACTTAATATTTTTCATTTAACTGCATATTACACTTATCTGTACAAATCTGCCTCCTTAACCTCCATTTTTTTTTACTATTTTATTTCCATCATAAATTTTTTTTTCATCTTTTTTTCCATTTTTCAATTTTAATTTTCAATTTGTAATTTTCAATTTTATTTCTTTTTAACATCTATCAGGCTTTTAAAAGCACTCTTTAATTCTCGATTTATGTCTTTATTATCATTCCTTTCTACACATCTCTATAAAAACTATTTCTTCATCACAAAGTTTTACATTAATAGTCTCTTTTCAAAAATATTTAACAAAACTTCTTACTTAATATTTTTCATTTAACCGAAAATATTTTAAACCGCTAATTAGACTTATCTGTACAAATTTGCCTCCTTAACCTCCATTTTTTTTTCTTCTTTTTCTATTTTATTTCCATCATAAATTTTTTTTTCATCTTTTTTTCCATTTTTCAATTTTAATTTTCAATTTGTAATTTTCAATTTTATTTCTTTTTAACATCTATCAGGCTTTTAAAAGCACTCTTTAATTCTCGATTTATGTCTTTATTATCATTCCTTTCTACACATCTCTATAAAAACTATTTCTTCATCACAAAGTTTTACATTAATAGTCTCTTTTCAAAAATATTTAACAAAACTTTTTTTTAATATTTTTCATTTAACTGCATATTACACTTATCTGTACAAATCTGCCTCCTTAACCTCCATTTTTTTTTCTATTTTATTTCCATCATAAATTTTTTTTTCATCTTTTTTTCCATTTTTCAATTTTAATTTTCAATTTGTAATTTTCAATTTTATTTCTTTTTAACATCTATCAGGCTTTTAAAAGCACTCTTTAATTCTCGATTTATGTCTTTATTATCATTCCTTTCTACACATCTCTATAAAAACTATTTCTTCATCACAAAGTTTTACATTAATAGTCTCTTTTCAAAAATATTTAACAAAACTTCTTACTTAATATTTTTCATTTAACTGCATATTACACTTATCTGTACAAATCTGCCTCCTTAACCTCCATTTTTTTTTCTATTTTATTTCCATCATAAATTTTTTTTTCATCTTTTTTTCCATTTTTCAATTTTAATTTTCAATTTGTAATTTTCAATTTTATTTCTTTTTAACATCTATCAGGCTTTTAAAAGCACTCTTTAATTCTCGATTTATGTCTTTATTATCATTCCTTTCTACACATCTCTATAAAAACTATTTCTTCATCACAAAGTTTTACATTAATAGTCTCTTTTCAAAAATATTTAACAAAACTTCTTACTTAATATTTTTCATTTAACTGCATATTACACTTATCTGTACAAATCTGCCTCCTTAACCTCCATTTTTTTTTCTATTTTATTTCCATCATAAATTTTTTTTTCATCTTTTTTTCCATTTTTCAATTTTAATTTTCAATTTGTAATTTTCAATTTTATTTCTTTTTAACATCTATCAGGCTTTTAAAAGCACTCTTTAATTCTCGATTTATGTCTTTATTATCATTCCTTTCTACACATCTCTATAAAAACTATTTCTTCATCACAAAGTTTTACATTAATAGTCTCTTTTCAAAAATATTTAACAAAACTTCTTTTTAATATTTTTCATTTAACTGCATATTACACTTATCTGTACAAATCTGCCTCCTTAACCTCCATTTTTTTTTCTATTTTATTTCCATCATAAATTTTTTTTCATCTTTTTTTCCATTTTTCAATTTTAATTTTCAATTTGTAATTTTCAATTTTATTTCTTTTTAACATCTATCAGGCTTTTAAAAGCACTCTTTAATTCTCGATTTATGTCTTTATTATCATTCCTTTCTACACATCTCTATAAAAACTATTTCTTCATCACAAAGTTTTACATTAATAGTCTCTTTTCAAAAATATTTAACAAAACTTCTTACTTAATATTATTCATTTAACTGCATATTACACTTATCTGTACAAATCTGCCTCCTTAACCTCCATTTTTTTTTCTTCTTTTTCTATTTTATTTCCATCATAAATTTTTTTTTCATCTTTTTTTCCATTTTTCAATTTTAATTTTCAATTTGTAATTTTCAATTTTATTTCTTTTTAACATCTATCAGGCTTTTAAAAGCACTCTTTAATTCTCGATTTATGTCTTTATTATCATTCCTTTCTACACATCTCTATAAAAACTATTTCTTCATCACAAAGTTTTACATTAATAGTCTCTTTTCAAAAATATTTAACAAAACTTCTTACTTAATATTTTTCATTTAACTGCATATTACACTTATCTGTACAAATCTGCCTCCTTAACCTCCATTTTTTTTTCTATTTTATTTCCATCATAAATTTTTTTTTCATCTTTTTTTCCATTTTTCAATTTTAATTTTCAATTTGTAATTTTCAATTTTATTTCTTTTTAACATCTATCAGGCTTTTAAAAGCACTCTTTAATTCTCGATTTATGTCTTTATTATCATTCCTTTCTACACATCTCTATAAAAACTATTTCTTCATCACAAAGTTTTACATTAATAGTCTCTTTTCAAAAATATTTAACAAACCTTCTTACTTAATATTTTTCATTTAACTGCATATTACACTTATCTGTACAAATCTGCCTCCTTAACCTCCATTTTTTTTTCTATTTTATTTCCATCATAAATTTTTTTTTCATCTTTTTTTCCATTTTTCAATTTTAATTTTCAATTTGTAATTTTCAATTTTATTTCTTTTTAACATCTATCAGGCTTTTAAAAGCACTCTTTAATTCTCGATTTATGTCTTTATTATCATTCCTTTCTACACATCTCTATAAAAACTATTTCTTCATCACAAAGTTTTACATTAATAGTCTCTTTTCAAAAATATTTAACAAAACTTCTTACTTAATATTATTCATTTAACTGCAAATTACACTTATCTGAACAAATCTGCTTCCTTAACCTCCATTTTTTTTTCTATTTTATTTCCATCATAAATTTTTTTTTCATCTTTTTTTCCATTTTTCAATTTTAATTTTCAATTTGTAATTTTCAATTTTATTTCTTTTTAACATCTATCAGGCTTTTAAAAGCACTCTTTAATTCTCGATTTATGTCTTTATTATCATTCCTTTCTACACATCTCTATAAAAACTATTTCTTCATCACAAAGTTTTACATTAATAGTCTCTTTTCAAAAATATTTAACAAAACTTCTTACTTAATATTATTCATTTAACTGCATATTACACTTATCTGTACAAATCTGCCTCCTTAACCTCCATTTTTTTTTCTTCTTTTTCTATTTTATTTCCATCATAAATTTTTTTTTCATCTTTTTTTCCATTTTTCAATTTTAATTTTCAATTTGTAATTTTCAATTTTATTTCTTTTTAACATCTATCAGGCTTTTAAAAGCACTCTTTAATTCTCGATTTATGTCTTTATTATCATTCCTTTCTACACATCTCTATAAAAACTATTTCTTCATCACAAAGTTTTACATTAATAGTCTCTTTTCAAAAATATTTAACAAAACTTCTTACTTAATATTATTCATTTAACTGCATATTACACTTATCTGTACAAATCTGCCTCCTTAACCTCCATTTTTTTTTCTTCTTTTTCTATTTTATTTCCATCATAAATTTTTTTTTCATCTTTTTTTCCATTTTTCAATTTTAATTTTCAATTTGTAATTTTCAATTTTATTTCTTTTTAACATCTATCAGGCTTTTAAAAGCACTCTTTAATTCTCGATTTATGTCTTTATTATCATTCCTTTCTACACATCTCTATAAAAACTATTTCTTCATCACAAAGTTTTACATTAATAGTCTCTTTTCAAAAATATTTAACAAAACTTCTTACTTAATATTATTCATTTAACTGCAAATTACACTTATCTGAACAAATCTGCCTCCTTAACCTCCATTTTTTTTTCTTCTTTTTCTATTTTATTTCCATCATAAATTTTTTTTTCATCTTTTTTTCCATTTTTCAATTTTAATTTTCAATTTGTAATTTTCAATTTTATTTCTTTTTAACATCTATCAGGCTTTTAAAAGCACTCTTTAATTCTCGATTTATGTCTTTATTATCATTCCTTTCTACACATCTCTATAAAAATTATTTCTTCATCACAAAGTTTTACATTAATAGTCTCTTTTCAAAAATATTTAACAAAACTTCTTACTTAATATTATTCATTTAACTGCATATTACACTTATCTGTACAAATCTGCCTCCTTAACCTCCATTTTTTTTTCTATTTTATTTCCATCATAAATTTTTTTTTCATCTTTTTTTCCATTTTTCAATTTTAATTTTCAATTTGTAATTTTCAATTTTATTTCTTTTTAACATCTATCAGGCTTTTAAAAGCACTCTTTAATTCTCGATTTATGTCTTTATTATCATTCCTTTCTACACATCTCTATAAAAACTATTTCTTCATCACAAAGTTTTACATTAATAGTCTCTTTTCAAAAATATTTAACAAAACTTCTTACTTAATATTTTTCATTTAACTGCATATTACACTTATCTGTACAAATCTGCCTCCTTAACCTCCATTTTTTTTTCTATTTTATTTCCATCATAAATTTTTTTTTCATCTTTTTTTCCATTTTTCAATTTTAATTTTCAATTTGTAATTTTCAATTTTATTTCTTTTTAACATCTATCAGGCTTTTAAAAGCACTCTTTAATTCTCGATTTATGTCTTTATTATCATTCCTTTCTACACATCTCTATAAAAACTATTTCTTCATCACAAAGTTTTACATTAATAGTCTCTTTTCAAAAATATTTAACAAAACTTCTTACTTAATATTTTTCATTTAACTGCAAATTACACTTATCTGAACAAATCTGCTTCCTTAACCTCCATTTTTTTTTCTATTTTATTTCCATCATAAATTTTTTTTTCATCTTTTTTTCCATTTTTCAATTTTAATTTTCAATTTGTAATTTTCAATTTTATTTCTTTTTAACATCTATCAGGCTTTTAAAAGCACTCTTTAATTCTCGATTTATGTCTTTATTATCATTCCTTTCTACACATCTCTATAAAAACTATTTCTTCATCACAAAGTTTTACATTAATAGTCTCTTTTCAAAAATATTTAACAAAACTTCTTTTTAATATTTTTCATTTAACTGCATATTACACTTATCTGTACAAATCTGCCTCCTTAACCTCCATTTTTTTTTCTATTTTATTTCCATCATAAATTTTTTTTTCATCTTTTTTTCCATTTTTCAATTTTAATTTTCAATTTGTAATTTTCAATTTTATTTCTTTTTAACATCTATCAGGCTTTTAAAAGCACTCTTTAATTCTCGATTTATGTCTTTATTATCATTCCTTTCTACACATCTCTATAAAAACTATTTCTTCATCACAAAGTTTTACATTAATAGTCTCTTTTCAAAAATATTTAACAAAACTTCTTACTTAATATTTTTCATTTAACTGCATATTACACTTATCTGTACAAATCTGCCTCCTTAACCTCCATTTTTTTTTCTATTTTATTTCCATCATAAATTTTTTTTTCATCTTTTTTTCCATTTTTCAATTTTAATTTTCAATTTGTAATTTTCAATTTTATTTCTTTTTAACATCTATCAGGCTTTTAAAAGCACTCTTTAATTCTCGATTTATGTCTTTATTATCATTCCTTTCTACACATCTCTATAAAAACGATTTCTTCATCACAAAGTTTTACATTAATAGTCTCTTTTCAAAAATATTTAACAAAACTTCTTACTTAATATTTTTCATTTAACTGCATATTACACTTATCTGTACAAATCTGCCTCCTTAACCTCCATTTTTTTTTCTATTTTATTTCCATCATAAATTTTTTTTTCATCTTTTTTTCCATTTTTCAATTTTAATTTTCAATTTGTAATTTTCAATTTTATTTCTTTTTAACATCTATCAGGCTTTTAAAAGCACTCTTTAATTCTCGATTTATGTCTTTATTATCATTCCTTTCTACACATCTCTATAAAAACTATTTCTTCATCACAAAGTTTTACATTAATAGTCTCTTTTCAAAAATATTTAACAAAACTTCTTACTTAATATTTTTCATTTAACTGCATATTACACTTATCTGTACAAATCTGCCTCCTTAACCTCCATTTTTTTTTCTTCTTTTTCTATTTTATTTCCATCATAAATTTTTTTTTCATCTTTTTTTCCATTTTTCAATTTTAATTTTCAATTTGTAATTTTCAATTTTATTTCTTTTTAACATCTATCAGGCTTTTAAAAGCACTCTTTAATTCTCGATTTATGTCTTTATTATCATTCCTTTCTACACATCTCTATAAAAACGATTTCTTCATCACAAAGTTTTACATTAATAGTCTCTTTTCAAAAATATTTAACAAAACTTCTTACTTAATATTTTTCATTTAACTGCATATTACACTTATCTGTACAAATCTGCCTCCTTAACCTCCATTTTTTTTTCTTCTTTTTCTATTTTATTTCCATCATAAATTTTTTTTTCATCTTTTTTTCCATTTTTCAATTTTAATTTTCAATTTGTAATTTTCAATTTTATTTCTTTTTAACATCTATCAGGCTTTTAAAAGCACTCTTTAATTCTCGATTTATGTCTTTATTATCATTCCTTTCTACACATCTCTATAAAAACGATTTCTTCATCACAAAGTTTTACATTAATAGTCTCTTTTCAAAAATATTTAACAAAACTTCTTACTTAATATTTTTCATTTAACTGCATATTACACTTATCTGTACAAATCTGCCTCCTTAACCTCCATTTTTTTTTCTATTTTATTTCCATCATAAATTTTTTTTTCATCTTTTTTTCCATTTTTCAATTTTAATTTTCAATTTGTAATTTTCAATTTTATTTCTTTTTAACATCTATCAGGCTTTTAAAAGCACTCTTTAATTCTCGATTTATGTCTTTATTATCATTCCTTTCTACACATCTCTATAAAAACTATTTCTTCATCACAAAGTTTTACATTAATAGTCTCTTTTCAAAAATATTTAACAAAACTTCTTACTTAATATTATTCATTTAACTGCATATTACACTTATCTGTACAAATCTGCCTCCTTAACCTCCATTTTTTTTTCTATTTTATTTCCATCATAAATTTTTTTTTCATCTTTTTTTCCATTTTTCAATTTTAATTTTCAATTTGTAATTTTCAATTTTATTTCTTTTTAACATCTATCAGGCTTTTAAAAGCACTCTTTAATTCTCGATTTATGTCTTTATTATCATTCCTTTCTACACATCTCTATAAAAACGATTTCTTCATCACAAAGTTTTACATTAATAGTCTCTTTTCAAAAATATTTAACAAAACTTCTTACTTAATATTTTTCATTTAACTGCATATTACACTTATCTGTACAAATCTGCCTCCTTAACCTCCATTTTTTTTTCTATTTTATTTCCATCATAAATTTTTTTTTCATCTTTTTTTCCATTTTTCAATTTTAATTTTCAATTTGTAATTTTCAATTTTATTTCTTTTTAACATCTATCAGGCTTTTAAAAGCACTCTTTAATTCTCGATTTATGTCTTTATTATCATTCCTTTCTACACATCTCTATAAAAACTATTTCTTCATCACAAAGTTTTACATTAATAGTCTCTTTTCAAAAATATTTAAAAAACTTCTTACTTAATATTATTCATTTAACTGCATATTACACTTATCTGTACAAATCTGCCTCCTTAACCTCCATTTTTTTTTCTATTTTATTTCCATCATAAATTTTTTTTTCATCTTTTTTTCCATTTTTCAATTTTAATTTTCAATTTGTAATTTTCAATTTTATTTCTTTTTAACATCTATCAGGCTTTTAAAAGCACTCTTTAATTCTCGATTTATGTCTTTATTATCATTCCTTTCTACACATCTCTATAAAAACTATTTCTTCATCACAAAGTTTTACATTAATAGTCTCTTTTCAAAAATATTTAACAAAACTTCTTACTTAATATTTTTCATTTAACTGCATATTACACTTATCTGTACAAATCTGCCTCCTTAACCTCCATTTTTTTTTCTATTTTATTTCCATCATAAATTTTTTTTTAATCTTTTTTTCCATTTTTCAATTTTAATTTTCAATTTGTAATTTTCAATTTTATTTCTTTTTAACATCTATCAGGCTTTTAAAAGCACTCTTTAATTCTCGATTTATGTCTTTATTATCATTCCTTTCTACACATCTCTATAAAAACTATTTCTTCATCACAAAGTTTTACATTAATAGTCTCTTTTCAAAAATATTTAACAAAACTTCTTACTTAATATTTTTCATTTAACTGCATATTACACTTATCTGTACAAATCTGCCTCCTTAACCTCCATTTTTTTTTCTTCTTTTTCTATTTTATTTCCTTCATAAATTTTTTTTTCATCTTTTTTTCCATTTTTCAATTTTAATTTTCAATTTGTAATTTTCAATTTTATTTCTTTTTAACATCTATCAGGCTTTTAAAAGCACTCTTTAATTCTCGATTTATGTCTTTATTATCATTCCTTTCTACACATCTCTATAAAAACTATTTCTTCATCACAAAGTTTTACATTAATAGTCTCTTTTCAAAAATATTTAACAAAACTTCTTACTTAATATTTTTCATTTAACTGCATATTACACTTATCTGTACAAATCTGCCTCCTTAACCTCCATTTTTTTTTCTATTTTATTTCCATCATAAATTTTTTTTCATCTTTTTTTCCATTTTTCAATTTTAATTTTCAATTTGTAATTTTCAATTTTATTTCTTTTTAACATCTATCAGGCTTTTAAAAGCACTCTTTAATTCTCGATTTATGTCTTTATTATCATTCCTTTCTACACATCTCTATAAAAACTATTTCTTCATCACAAAGTTTTACATTAATAGTCTCTTTTCAAAAATATTTAACAAAACTTCTTACTTAATATTTTTCATTTAACTGCATATTACACTTATCTGTACAAATCTGCCTCCTTAACCTCCATTTTTTTTTCTTCTTTTTCTATTTTATTTCCTTCATAAATTTTTTTTTCATCTTTTTTTCCATTTTTCAATTTTAATTTTCAATTTGTAATTTTCAATTTTATTTCTTTTTAACATCTATCAGGCTTTTAAAAGCACTCTTTAATTCTCGATTTATGTCTTTATTATCATTCCTTTCTACACATCTCTATAAAAACTATTTCTTCATCACAAAGTTTTACATTAATAGTCTCTTTTCAAAAATATTTAACAAAACTTCTTACTTAATATTTTTCATTTAACTGCATATTACACTTATCTGTACAAATCTGCCTCCTTAACCTCCATTTTTTTTTCTATTTTATTTCCATCATAAATTTTTTTTTCATCTTTTTTTCCATTTTTCAATTTTAATTTTCAATTTGTAATTTTCAATTTTATTTCTTTTTAACATCTATCAGGCTTTTAAAAGCACTCTTTAATTCTCGATTTATGTCTTTATTATCATTCCTTTCTACACATCTCTATAAAAACTATTTCTTCATCACAAAGTTTTACATTAATAGTCTCTTTTCAAAAATATTTAACAAAACTTCTTACTTAATATTATTCATTTAACTGCATATTACACTTATCTGTACAAATCTGCCTCCTTAACCTCCATTTTTTTTTCTATTTTATTTCCATCATAAATTTTTTTTTCATCTTTTTTTCCATTTTTCAATTTTAATTTTCAATTTGTAATTTTCAATTTTATTTCTTTTTAACATCTATCAGGCTTTTAAAAGCACTCTTTAATTCTCGATTTATGTCTTTATTATCATTCCTTTCTACACATCTCTATAAAAACGATTTCTTCATCACAAAGTTTTACATTAATAGTCTCTTTTCAAAAATATTTAACAAAACTTCTTACTTAATATTTTTCATTTAACTGCATATTACACTTATCTGTACAAATCTGCCTCCTTAACCTCCATTTTTTTTTCTATTTTATTTCCATCATAAATTTTTTTTTCATCTTTTTTTCCATTTTTCAATTTTAATTTTCAATTTGTAATTTTCAATTTTATTTCTTTTTAACATCTATCAGGCTTTTAAAAGCACTCTTTAATTCTCGATTTATGTCTTTATTATCATTCCTTTCTACACATCTCTATAAAAACTATTTCTTCATCACAAAGTTTTACATTAATAGTCTCTTTTCAAAAATATTTAAAAAACTTCTTACTTAATATTATTCATTTAACTGCATATTACACTTATCTGTACAAATCTGCCTCCTTAACCTCCATTTTTTTTTCTATTTTATTTCCATCATAAATTTTTTTTTCATCTTTTTTTCCATTTTTCAATTTTAATTTTCAATTTGTAATTTTCAATTTTATTTCTTTTTAACATCTATCAGGCTTTTAAAAGCACTCTTTAATTCTCGATTTATGTCTTTATTATCATTCCTTTCTACACATCTCTATAAAAACTATTTCTTCATCACAAAGTTTTACATTAATAGTCTCTTTTCAAAAATATTTAACAAAACTTCTTACTTAATATTTTTCATTTAACTGCATATTACACTTATCTGTACAAATCTGCCTCCTTAACCTCCATTTTTTTTTCTATTTTATTTCCATCATAAATTTTTTTTTAATCTTTTTTTCCATTTTTCAATTTTAATTTTCAATTTGTAATTTTCAATTTTATTTCTTTTTAACATCTATCAGGCTTTTAAAAGCACTCTTTAATTCTCGATTTATGTCTTTATTATCATTCCTTTCTACACATCTCTATAAAAACTATTTCTTCATCACAAAGTTTTACATTAATAGTCTCTTTTCAAAAATATTTAACAAAACTTCTTACTTAATATTTTTCATTTAACTGCATATTACACTTATCTGTACAAATCTGCCTCCTTAACCTCCATTTTTTTTTCTTCTTTTTCTATTTTATTTCCTTCATAAATTTTTTTTTCATCTTTTTTTCCATTTTTCAATTTTAATTTTCAATTTGTAATTTTCAATTTTATTTCTTTTTAACATCTATCAGGCTTTTAAAAGCACTCTTTAATTCTCGATTTATGTCTTTATTATCATTCCTTTCTACACATCTCTATAAAAACTATTTCTTCATCACAAAGTTTTACATTAATAGTCTCTTTTCAAAAATATTTAACAAAACTTCTTACTTAATATTTTTCATTTAACTGCATATTACACTTATCTGTACAAATCTGCCTCCTTAACCTCCATTTTTTTTTCTATTTTATTTCCATCATAAATTTTTTTTCATCTTTTTTTCCATTTTTCAATTTTAATTTTCAATTTGTAATTTTCAATTTTATTTCTTTTTAACATCTATCAGGCTTTTAAAAGCACTCTTTAATTCTCGATTTATGTCTTTATTATCATTCCTTTCTACACATCTCTATAAAAACGATTTCTTCATCACAAAGTTTTACATTAATAGTCTCTTTTCAAAAATATTTAACAAAACTTCTTACTTAATATTTTTCATTTAACTGCATATTACACTTATCTGTACAAATCTGCCTCCTTAACCTCCATTTTTTTTTCTATTTTATTTCCATCATAAATTTTTTTTTCATCTTTTTTTCCATTTTTCAATTTTAATTTTCAATTTGTAATTTTCAATTTTATTTCTTTTTAACATCTATCAGGCTTTTAAAAGCACTCTTTAATTCTCGATTTATGTCTTTATTATCATTCCTTTCTACACATCTCTATAAAAACTATTTCTTCATCACAAAGTTTTACATTAATAGTCTCTTTTCAAAAATATTTAACAAAACTTCTTACTTAATATTTTTCATTTAACTGCATATTACACTTATCTGTACAAATCTGCCTCCTTAACCTCCATTTTTTTTTCTATTTTATTTCCATCATAAATTTTTTTTTCATCTTTTTTTCCATTTTTCAATTTTAATTTTCAATTTGTAATTTTCAATTTTATTTCTTTTTAACATCTATCAGGCTTTTAAAAGCACTCTTTAATTCTCGATTTATGTCTTTATTATCATTCCTTTCTACACATCTCTATAAAAACTATTTCTTCATCACAAAGTTTTACATTAATAGTCTCTTTTCAAAAATATTTAACAAAACTTCTTACTTAATATTTTTCATTTAACTGCATATTACACTTATCTGTACAAATCTGCCTCCTTAACCTCCATTTTTTTTTCTATTTTATTTCCATCATAAATTTTTTTTTCATCTTTTTTTCCATTTTTCAATTTTAATTTTCAATTTGTAATTTTCAATTTTATTTCTTTTTAACATCTATCAGGCTTTTAAAAGCACTCTTTAATTCTCGATTTATGTCTTTATTATCATTCCTTTCTACACATCTCTATAAAAACTATTTCTTCATCACAAAGTTTTACATTAATAGTCTCTTTTCAAAAATATTTAACAAAACTTCTTACTTAATATTTTTCATTTAACTGCATATTACACTTATCTGTACAAATCTGCCTCCTTAACCTCCATTTTTTTTTCTATTTTATTTCCATCATAAATTTTTTTTTCATCTTTTTTTCCATTTTTCAATTTTAATTTTCAATTTGTAATTTTCAATTTTATTTCTTTTTAACATCTATCAGGCTTTTAAAAGCACTCTTTAATTCTCGATTTATGTCTTTATTATCATTCCTTTCTACACATCTCTATAAAAACGATTTCTTCATCACAAAGTTTTACATTAATAGTCTCTTTTCAAAAATATTTAACAAAACTTCTTACTTAATATTTTTCATTTAACTGCATATTACACTTATCTGTACAAATCTGCCTCCTTAACCTCCATTTTTTTTTCTTCTTTTTCTATTTTATTTCCATCATAAATTTTTTTTTCATCTTTTTTTCCATTTTTCAATTTTAATTTTCAATTTGTAATTTTCAATTTTATTTCTTTTTAACATCTATCAGGCTTTTAAAAGCACTCTTTAATTCTCGATTTATGTCTTTATTATCATTCCTTTCTACACATCTCTATAAAAACTATTTCTTCATCACAAAGTTTTACATTAATAGTCTCTTTTCAAAAATATTTAACAAAACTTCTTACTTAATATTTTTCATTTAACTGCATATTACACTTATCTGTACAAATCTGCCTCCTTAACCTCCATTTTTTTTTCTATTTTATTTCCATCATAAATTTTTTTTTCATCTTTTTTTCCATTTTTCAATTTTAATTTTCAATTTGTAATTTTCAATTTTATTTCTTTTTAACATCTATCAGGCTTTTAAAAGCACTCTTTAATTCTCGATTTATGTCTTTATTATCATTCCTTTCTACACATCTCTATAAAAACGATTTCTTCATCACAAAGTTTTACATTAATAGTCTCTTTTCAAAAATATTTAACAAAACTTCTTAATTAATATTTTTCATTTAACTGCATATTACACTTATCTGTACAAATCTGCCTCCTTAACCTCCATTTTTTTTTCTATTTTATTTCCATCATAAATTTTTTTTTCATCTTTTTTTCCATTTTTCAATTTTAATTTTCAATTTGTAATTTTCAATTTTATTTCTTTTTAACATCTATCAGGCTTTTAAAAGCACTCTTTAATTCTCGATTTATGTCTTTATTATCATTCCTTTCTACACATCTCTATAAAAACTATTTCTTCATCACAAAGTTTTACATTAATAGTCTCTTTTCAAAAATATTTAACAAAACTTCTTACTTAATATTTTTCATTTAACTGCATATTACACTTATCTGTACAAATCTGCCTCCTTAACCTCCATTTTTTTTTCTATTTTATTTCCATCATAAATTTTTTTTTCATCTTTTTTTCCATTTTTCAATTTTAATTTTCAATTTGTAATTTTCAATTTTATTTCTTTTTAACATCTATCAGGCTTTTAAAAGCACTCTTTAATTCTCGATTTATGTCTTTATTATCATTCCTTTCTACACATCTCTATAAAAACGATTTCTTCATCACAAAGTTTTACATTAATAGTCTCTTTTCAAAAATATTTAACAAAACTTCTTAATTAATATTTTTCATTTAACTGCATATTACACTTATCTGTACAAATCTGCCTCCTTAACCTCCATTTTTTTTTCTATTTTATTTCCATCATAAATTTTTTTTTCATCTTTTTTTCCATTTTTCAATTTTAATTTTCAATTTGTAATTTTCAATTTTATTTCTTTTTAACATCTATCAGGCTTTTAAAAGCACTCTTTAATTCTCGATTTATGTCTTTATTATCATTCCTTTCTACACATCTCTATAAAAACTATTTCTTCATCACAAAGTTTTACATTAATAGTCTCTTTTCAAAAATATTTAAAAAAACTTCTTACTTAATATTATTCATTTAACTGCATATTACACTTATCTGTACAAATCTGCCTCCTTAACCTCCATTTTTTTTTCTATTTTATTTCCATCATAAATTTTTTTTTCATCTTTTTTTCCATTTTTCAATTTTAATTTTCAATTTGTAATTTTCAATTTTATTTCTTTTTAACATCTATCAGGCTTTTAAAAGCACTCTTTAATTCTCGATTTATGTCTTTATTATCATTCCTTTCTACACATCTCTATAAAAACTATTTCTTCATCACAAAGTTTTACATTAATAGTCTCTTTTCAAAAATATTTAACAAAACTTCTTACTTAATATTTTTCATTTAACTGCATATTACACTTATCTGTACAAATCTGCCTCCTTAACCTCCATTTTTTTTTCTATTTTATTTCCATCATAAATTTTTTTTTCATCTTTTTTTCCATTTTTCAATTTTAATTTTCAATTTGTAATTTTCAATTTTATTTCTTTTTAACATCTATCAGGCTTTTAAAAGCACTCTTTAATTCTCGATTTATGTCTTTATTATCATTCCTTTCTACACATCTCTATAAAAACTATTTCTTCATCACAAAGTTTTACATTAATAGTCTCTTTTCAAAAATATTTAACAAAACTTCTTAATTAATATTTTTCATTTAACTGCATATTACACTTATCTGTACAAATCTGCCTCCTTAACCTCCATTTTTTTTTCTATTTTATTTCCATCATAAATTTTTTTTTCATCTTTTTTTCCATTTTTCAATTTTAATTTTCAATTTGTAATTTTCAATTTTATTTCTTTTTAACATCTATCAGGCTTTTAAAAGCACTCTTTAATTCTCGATTTATGTCTTTATTATCATTCCTTTCTACACATCTCTATAAAAACTATTTCTTCATCACAAAGTTTTACATTAATAGTCTCTTTTCAAAAATATTTAAAAAACTTCTTACTTAATATTATTCATTTAACTGCATATTACACTTATCTGTACAAATCTGCCTCCTTAACCTCCATTTTTTTTTCTATTTTATTTCCATCATAAATTTTTTTTTCATCTTTTTTTCCATTTTTCAATTTTAATTTTCAATTTGTAATTTTCAATTTTATTTCTTTTTAACATCTATCAGACTTTTAAAAGCACTCTTTAATTCTCGATTTATGTCTTTATTATCATTCCTTTCTACACATCTCTATAAAAACTATTTCTTCATCACAAAGTTTTACATTAATAGTCTCTTTTCAAAAATATTTAACAAAACTTCTTACTTAATATTTTTCATTTAACTGCATATTACACTTATCTGTACAAATCTGCCTCCTTAACCTCCATTTTTTTTTCTATTTTATTTCCATCATAAATTTTTTTTTCATCTTTTTTTCCATTTTTCAATTTTAATTTTCAATTTGTAATTTTCAATTTTATTTCTTTTTAACATCTATCAGGCTTTTAAAAGCACTCTTTAATTCTCGATTTATGTCTTTATTATCATTCCTTTCTACACATCTCTATAAAAACTATTTCTTCATCACAAAGTTTTACATTAATAGTCTCTTTTCAAAAATATTTAACAAAACTTCTTACTTAATATTATTCATTTAACTGCAAATTACACTTATCTGTACAAATCTGCCTCCTTAACCTCCATTTTTTTTTCTTCTTTTTCTATTTTATTTCCTTCATAAATTTTTTTTTCATCTTTTTTTCCATTTTTCAATTTTAATTTTCAATTTGTAATTTTCAATTTTATTTCTTTTTAACATCTATCAGGCTTTTAAAAGCACTCTTTAATTCTCGATTTATGTCTTTATTATCATTCCTTTCTACACATCTCTATAAAAACTATTTCTTCATCACAAAGTTTTACATTAATAGTCTCTTTTCAAAAATATTTAACAAAACTTCTTACTTAATATTTTTCATTTAACTGCATATTACACTTATCTGTACAAATCTGCCTCCTTAACCTCCATTTTTTTTTCTATTTTATTTCCATCATAAATTTTTTTTTCATCTTTTTTTCCATTTTTCAATTTTAATTTTCAATTTGTAATTTTCAATTTTATTTCTTTTTAACATCTATCAGGCTTTTAAAAGCACTCTTTAATTCTCGATTTATGTCTTTATTATCATTCCTTTCTACACATCTCTATAAAAATTATTTCTTCATCACAAAGTTTTACATTAATAGTCTCTTTTCAAAAATATTTAACAAAACTTCTTACTTAATATTATTCATTTAACTGCAAATTACACTTATCTGTACAAATCTGCCTCCTTAACCTCCATTTTTTTTTCTTCTTTTTCTATTTTATTTCCTTCATAAATTTTTTTTTCATCTTTTTTTCCATTTTTCAATTTTAATTTTCAATTTGTAATTTTCAATTTTATTTCTTTTTAACATCTATCAGGCTTTTAAAAGCACTCTTTAATTCTCGATTTATGTCTTTATTATCATTCCTTTCTACACATCTCTATAAAAACTATTTCTTCATCACAAAGTTTTACATTAATAGTCTCTTTTCAAAAATATTTAACAAAACTTCTTACTTAATATTTTTCATTTAACTGCATATTACACTTATCTGTACAAATCTGCCTCCTTAACCTCCATTTTTTTTTCTATTTTATTTCCATCATAAATTTTTTTTTCATCTTTTTTTCCATTTTTCAATTTTAATTTTCAATTTGTAATTTTCAATTTTATTTCTTTTTAACATCTATCAGGCTTTTAAAAGCACTCTTTAATTCTCGATTTATGTCTTTATTATCATTCCTTTCTACACATCTCTATAAAAACTATTTCTTCATCACAAAGTTTTACATTAATAGTCTCTTTTCAAAAATATTTAAAAAAACTTCTTACTTAATATTATTCATTTAACTGCATATTACACTTATCTGTACAAATCTGCCTCCTTAACCTCCATTTTTTTTTCTATTTTATTTCCATCATAAATTTTTTTTTCATCTTTTTTTCCATTTTTCAATTTTAATTTTCAATTTGTAATTTTCAATTTTATTTCTTTTTAACATCTATCAGGCTTTTAAAAGCACTCTTTAATTCTCGATTTATGTCTTTATTATCATTCCTTTCTACACATCTCTATAAAAACTATTTCTTCATCACAAAGTTTTACATTAATAGTCTCTTTTCAAAAATATTTAACAAAACTTCTTACTTAATATTATTCATTTAACTGCAAATTACACTTATCTGTACAAATCTGCCTCCTTAACCTCCATTTTTTTTTCTTCTTTTTCTATTTTATTTCCTTCATAAATTTTTTTTTCATCTTTTTTTCCATTTTTCAATTTTAATTTTCAATTTGTAATTTTCAATTTTATTTCTTTTTAACATCTATCAGGCTTTTAAAAGCACTCTTTAATTCTCGATTTATGTCTTTATTATCATTCCTTTCTACACATCTCTATAAAAACTATTTCTTCATCACAAAGTTTTACATTAATAGTCTCTTTTCAAAAATATTTAACAAAACTTCTTACTTAATATTTTTCATTTAACTGCATATTACACTTATCTGTACAAATCTGCCTCCTTAACCTCCATTTTTTTTTCTATTTTATTTCCATCATAAATTTTTTTTTCATCTTTTTTTCCATTTTTCAATTTTAATTTTCAATTTGTAATTTTCAATTTTATTTCTTTTTAACATCTATCAGGCTTTTAAAAGCACTCTTTAATTCTCGATTTATGTCTTTATTATCATTCCTTTCTACACATCTCTATAAAAACTATTTCTTCATCACAAAGTTTTACATTAATAGTCTCTTTTCAAAAATATTTAACAAAACTTCTTACTTAATATTTTTCATTTAACTGCATATTACACTTATCTGTACAAATCTGCCTCCTTAACCTCCATTTTTTTTTCTATTTTATTTCCATCATAAATTTTTTTTTCATCTTTTTTTCCATTTTTCAATTTTAATTTTCAATTTGTAATTTTCAATTTTATTTCTTTTTAACATCTATCAGGCTTTTAAAAGCACTCTTTAATTCTCGATTTATGTCTTTATTATCATTCCTTTCTACACATCTCTATAAAAACTATTTCTTCATCACAAAGTTTTACATTAATAGTCTCTTTTCAAAAATATTTAACAAAACTTCTTACTTAATATTTTTCATTTAACTGCATATTACACTTATCTGTACAAATCTGCCTCCTTAACCTCCATTTTTTTTTCTATTTTATTTCCATCATAAATTTTTTTTTCATCTTTTTTTCCATTTTTCAATTTTAATTTTCAATTTGTAATTTTCAATTTTATTTCTTTTTAACATCTATCAGGCTTTTAAAAGCACTCTTTAATTCTCGATTTATGTCTTTATTATCATTCCTTTCTACACATCTCTATAAAAACTATTTCTTCATCACAAAGTTTTACATTAATAGTCTCTTTTCAAAAATATTTAACAAAACTTCTTACTTAATATTTTTCATTTAACTGCATATTACACTTATCTGTACAAATCTGCCTCCTTAACCTCCATTTTTTTTTCTATTTTATTTCCATCATAAATTTTTTTTTCATCTTTTTTTCCATTTTTCAATTTTAATTTTCAATTTGTAATTTTCAATTTTATTTCTTTTTAACATCTATCAGGCTTTTAAAAGCACTCTTTAATTCTCGATTTATGTCTTTATTATCATTCCTTTCTACACATCTCTATAAAAACTATTTCTTCATCACAAAGTTTTACATTAATAGTCTCTTTTCAAAAATATTTAACAAAACTTCTTACTTAATATTTTTCATTTAACTGCATATTACACTTATCTGTACAAATCTGCCTCCTTAACCTCCATTTTTTTTTCTATTTTATTTCCATCATAAATTTTTTTTTCATCTTTTTTTCCATTTTTCAATTTTAATTTTCAATTTGTAATTTTCAATTTTATTTCTTTTTAACATCTATCAGGCTTTTAAAAGCACTCTTTAATTCTCGATTTATGTCTTTATTATCATTCCTTTCTACACATCTCTATAAAAACTATTTCTTCATCACAAAGTTTTACATTAATAGTCTCTTTTCAAAAATATTTAACAAAACTTCTTACTTAATATTTTTCATTTAACTGCATATTACACTTATCTGTACAAATCTGCCTCCTTAACCTCCATTTTTTTTTCTTCTTTTTCTATTTTATTTCCATCATAAATTTTTTTTTCATCTTTTTTTCCATTTTTCAATTTTAATTTTCAATTTGTAATTTTCAATTTTATTTCTTTTTAACATCTATCAGGCTTTTAAAAGCACTCTTTAATTCTCGATTTATGTCTTTATTATCATTCCTTTCTACACATCTCTATAAAAACTATTTCTTCATCACAAAGTTTTACATTAATAGTCTCTTTTCAAAAATATTTAACAAAACTTCTTACTTAATATTTTTCATTTAACTGCATATTACACTTATCTGTACAAATCTGCCTCCTTAACCTCCATTTTTTTTTCTATTTTATTTCCATCATAAATTTTTTTTTCATCTTTTTTTCCATTTTTCAATTTTAATTTTCAATTTGTAATTTTCAATTTTATTTCTTTTTAACATCTATCAGGCTTTTAAAAGCACTCTTTAATTCTCGATTTATGTCTTTATTATCATTCCTTTCTACACATCTCTATAAAAACTATTTCTTCATCACAAAGTTTTACATTAATAGTCTCTTTTCAAAAATATTTAACAAAACTTCTTACTTAATATTATTCATTTAACTGCATATTACACTTATCTGTACAAATCTGCCTCCTTAACCTCCATTTTTTTTTCTATTTTATTTCCATCATAAATTTTTTTTTCATCTTTTTTTCCATTTTTCAATTTTAATTTTCAATTTGTAATTTTCAATTTTATTTCTTTTTAACATCTATCAGGCTTTTAAAAGCACTCTTTAATTCTCGATTTATGTCTTTATTATCATTCCTTTCTACACATCTCTATAAAAACTATTTCTTCATCACAAAGTTTTACATTAATAGTCTCTTTTCAAAAATATTTAACAAAACTTCTTACTTAATATTATTCATTTAACTGCATATTACACTTATCTGTACAAATCTGCCTCCTTAACCTCCATTTTTTTTTCTATTTTATTTCCATCATAAATTTTTTTTTCATCTTTTTTTCCATTTTTCAATTTTAATTTTCAATTTGTAATTTTCAATTTTATTTCTTTTTAACATCTATCAGGCTTTTAAAAGCACTCTTTAATTCTCGATTTATGTCTTTATTATCATTCCTTTCTACACATCTCTATAAAAACTATTTCTTCATCACAAAGTTTTACATTAATAGTCTCTTTTCAAAAATATTTAACAAAACTTCTTACTTAATATTTTTCATTTAACTGCATATTACACTTATCTGTACAAATCTGCCTCCTTAACCTCCATTTTTTTTTCTATTTTATTTCCATCATAAATTTTTTTTTCATCTTTTTTTCCATTTTTCAATTTTAATTTTCAATTTGTAATTTTCAATTTTATTTCTTTTTAACATCTATCAGGCTTTTAAAAGCACTCTTTAATTCTCGATTTATGTCTTTATTATCATTCCTTTCTACACATCTCTATAAAAACTATTTCTTCATCACAAAGTTTTACATTAATAGTCTCTTTTCAAAAATATTTAACAAAACTTCTTACTTAATATTTTTCATTTAACTGCATATTACACTTATCTGTACAAATCTGCCTCCTTAACCTCCATTTTTTTTTCTATTTTATTTCCATCATAAATTTTTTTTTCATCTTTTTTTCCATTTTTCAATTTTAATTTTCAATTTGTAATTTTCAATTTTATTTCTTTTTAACATCTATCAGGCTTTTAAAAGCACTCTTTAATTCTCGATTTATGTCTTTATTATCATTCCTTTCTACACATCTCTATAAAAACTATTTCTTCATCACAAAGTTTTACATTAATAGTCTCTTTTCAAAAATATTTAACAAAACTTCTTACTTAATATTTTTCATTTAACTGCATATTACACTTATCTGTACAAATCTGCCTCCTTAACCTCCATTTTTTTTTCTATTTTATTTCCATCATAAATTTTTTTTTCATCTTTTTTTCCATTTTTCAATTTTAATTTTCAATTTGTAATTTTCAATTTTATTTCTTTTTAACATCTATCAGGCTTTTAAAAGCACTCTTTAATTCTCGATTTATGTCTTTATTATCATTCCTTTCTACACATCTCTATAAAAACTATTTCTTCATCACAAAGTTTTACATTAATAGTCTCTTTTCAAAAATATTTAACAAAACTTCTTACTTAATATTTTTCATTTAACTGCATATTACACTTATCTGTACAAATCTGCCTCCTTAACCTCCATTTTTTTTTCTATTTTATTTCCATCATAAATTTTTTTTTCATCTTTTTTTCCATTTTTCAATTTTAATTTTCAATTTGTAATTTTCAATTTTATTTCTTTTTAACATCTATCAGGCTTTTAAAAGCACTCTTTAATTCTCGATTTATGTCTTTATTATCATTCCTTTCTACACATCTCTATAAAAACTATTTCTTCATCACAAAGTTTTACATTAATAGTCTCTTTTCAAAAATATTTAACAAAACTTCTTACTTAATATTTTTCATTTAACTGCATATTACACTTATCTGTACAAATCTGCCTCCTTAACCTCCATTTTTTTTTCTATTTTATTTCCATCATAAATTTTTTTTTCATCTTTTTTTCCATTTTTCAATTTTAATTTTTCAATTTGTAATTTTCAATTTTATTTCTTTTTAACATCTATCAGGCTTTTAAAAGCACTCTTTAATTCTCGATTTATGTCTTTATTATCATTCCTTTCTACACATCTCTATAAAAACTATTTCTTCATCACAAAGTTTTACATTAATAGTCTCTTTTCAAAAATATTTAACAAAACTTCTTACTTAATATTTTTCATTTAACTGCATATTACACTTATCTGTACAAATCTGCCTCCTTAACCTCCATTTTTTTTTCTATTTTATTTCCATCATAAATTTTTTTTTCATCTTTTTTTCCATTTTTCAATTTTAATTTTCAATTTGTAATTTTCAATTTTATTTCTTTTTAACATCTATCAGGCTTTTAAAAGCACTCTTTAATTCTCGATTTATGTCTTTATTATCATTCCTTTCTACACATCTCTATAAAAACTATTTCTTCATCACAAAGTTTTACATTAATAGTCTCTTTTCAAAAATATTTAACAAAACTTCTTACTTAATATTTTCATTTAACTGCATATTACACTTATCTGTACAAATCTGCCTCCTTAACCTCCATTTTTTTTTTCTATTTTATTTCCATCATAAATTTTTTTTTCATCTTTTTTTCCATTTTTCAATTTTAATTTTCAATTTGTAATTTTCAATTTTATTTCTTTTTAACATCTATCAGGCTTTTAAAAGCACTCTTTAATTCTCGATTTATGTCTTTATTATCATTCCTTTCTACACATCTCTATAAAAACTATTTCTTCATCACAAAGTTTTACATTAATAGTCTCTTTTCAAAAATATTTAACAAAACTTCTTACTTAATATTTTTCATTTAACTGCATATTACACTTATCTGTACAAATCTGCCTCCTTAACCTCCATTTTTTTTTCTATTTTATTTCCATCATAAATTTTTTTTTCATCTTTTTTTCCATTTTTCAATTTTAATTTTCAATTTGTAATTTCAATTTTATTTCTTTTTAACATCTATCAGGCTTTTAAAAGCACTCTTTAATTCTCGATTTATGTCTTTATTATCATTCCTTTCTACACATCTCTATAAAAACTATTTCTTCATCACAAAGTTTTACATTAATAGTCTCTTTTCAAAAATATTTAACAAAACTTCTTACTTAATATTTTTCATTTAACTGCATATTACACTTATCTGTACAAATCTGCTCCTTAACCTCCATTTTTTTTTCTATTTTATTTCCATCATAAATTTTTTTTCATCTTTTTTTCCATTTTTCAATTTTAATTTTCAATTTGTAATTTTCAATTTTATTTCTTTTTAACATCTATCAGGCTTTTAAAAGCACTCTTTAATTCTCGATTTATGTCTTTTATTATCATTCCTTTCTACACATCTCTATAAAAACTATTTCTTCATCACAAAGTTTTACATTAATAGTCTCTTTTCAAAAATATTTAACAAAACTTCTTACTTAATATTTTTCATTTAACTGCATATTACACTTATCTGTACAAATCTGCCTCCTTAACCTCCATTTTTTTTTCTATTTATTTCCATCATAAATTTTTTTTTCATCTTTTTTTCCATTTTTCAATTTTAATTTTCAATTTGTAATTTTCAATTTTATTTCCTTTTTAACATCTATCAGGCTTTTAAAAGCACTCTTTAATTCTCGATTTATGTCTTTATTATCATTCCTTTCTACACATCTCTATAAAAACTATTTTCTTCATCACAAAGTTTTACATTAATAGTCTCTTTTCAAAAAATATTTAACAAAACTTCTTACTTAATATTTTTCATTTAACTGCATATTACACTTATCTGTACAAATCTGCCTCCTTAACCTCCATTTTTTTTTCTATTTTATTTCCATCATAAATTTTTTTTTCATCTTTTTTTCCATTTTTCAATTTTAATTTTCAATTTGTAATTTTCAATTTTATTTCTTTTTAACATCTATCAGGCTTTTAAAAGCACTCTTTAATTCTCGATTTATGTCTTTATTATCATTCCTTTCTACACATCTCTATAAAAACTATTTCTTCATCACAAAGTTTTACATTAATAGTCTCTTTTCAAAAATATTTAACAAAACTTCTTACTTAATATTATTCATTTAACTGCATATTACACTTATCTGTACAAAATCTGCCTCCTTAACCTCCATTTTTTTTTCTATTTTATTTCCATCATAAATTTTTTTTTCATCTTTTTTTCCATTTTTCAATTTTAATTTTCAATTTGTAATTTTCAATTTTATTTCTTTTTAACATCTATCAGGCTTTTAAAAGCACTCTTTAATTCTCGATTTATGTCTTTATTATCATTCCTTTCTACACATCTCTATAAAAACTATTTCTTCATCACAAAGTTTTACATTAATAGTCTCTTTTTCAAAAATATTT
>CAMPDV010006567.1:0-18861 GCA_946699065.1 Loxodes magnus
TTAGAGATAAAAAGAAGTTATAAGTATTTAGAAAAGTAAGGAAGTAAAGTAAGAAAAGAAGAAAGGAATTACAGCTTTTAGAAATACTAAAACTTAGAGATAAAAAGAAGTTATAAGTATTAAGAAAAGTGAGGAAGTAAAGTAAGAAAAGAAGATGGAATTTCAGAATTTAGAATTACTAAAACTTAGAGATAAAAAGAAGTTATAAGTATTTAGAAAAGTGAGGAAGTAAAGTAAGAAAAGAAGAAAGAATTTCAGAATTTAGAATAACTAAAACTTAGAGATAAAAAGAAGTTATAAGTATTTAGAAAAGTGAGGAAGTAAAGTAAGAAAAGAAGAAAGAATTTCAGCTTTTAGAGTTACTAAAACTTAGAGATAAAAAGAAGTTATAAGTATTTAGAAAAGTGAGGAAGTAAAGTAAGAAAAGAAGAAAGAATTTCAGAATTTAGAATAACTAAAACTTAGAGATAAAAAGAAGTTATAAGTATTTAGAAAAGTGAGGAAGTAAAGTAAGAAAAGAAGAAAGAATTTCAGAAATTTAGAAATACTAAAACTTAGAGATAAAAAGAAGTTATAAGTATTTAGAAAAGTGAGGAAGTAAAGTAAGAAAAGAAGATGGAATTTCAGAATTTAGAATAACTAAAACTTAGAGATAAAAAGAAGTTATAAGTATTTAGAAAAGTGAGGAAGTAAAGTAAGAAAAGAAGATGGAATTTCAGCTTTTAGAATAACTAAAACTTAGAGATAAAAAGAAGTTATAAGTATTTAGAAAAGTGAGGAAGTAAAGTAAGAAAAGAAGATGGAATTTCAGAATTTAGAATTACTAAAACTTAGAGATAAAAAGAAGTTATAAGTATTTAGAAAAGTGAGGAAGTAAAGTAAGAAAAGAAGATGGAATTACTGTTTTAGAATTACTAAAACTTAGAGATAAAAAGAAGTTATGAGTATTTAGAAAAGTGAGGAAGTAAAGTAAGAAAAGAAGATGGAATTTCAGAATTTAGAAATACTAAAACTTAGAGATAAAAAGAAGTTATAAGTATTTAGAAAAGTGAGGAAGTAAAGTAAGAAAAGAAGAAAGAATTTCAGCTTTTAGAGTTACTAAAACTTAGAGATAAAAAGAAGTTATGAGTATTTAGAAAAGTGAGAAAGTAAAGTAAGAAAAGAAGATGGAATTTCAGAATTTAGAATTACTAAAACTTAGAGATAAAAAGAAGTTATAAGTATTAAGAAAAGTGAGGAAGTAAAGTAAGAAAAGAAGATGGAATTTCAGAATTTAGAAATACTAAAACTTAGAGATAAAAAGAAGTTATAAGTATTTAGAAAAGTAAGGAAGTAAAGTAAGAAAAGAAGAAAGAATTACAGCTTTTAGAAATACTAAAACTTAGAGATAAAAAGAAGTTATAAGTATTTAGAAAAGTGAGGAAGTAAAGTAAGAAAAGAAGATGGAATTACAGCTTTTAGAAATACTAAAATTTAGAGATAAAAAGAAGTTATAAGTATTTAGAAAAGTAAGGAAGTAAAGTAAGAAAAGAAGAAAGAATTTCAGCTTTTAGAAATACTAAAACTTAGAGATAAAAAGAAGTTATAAGTATTTAGAAAAGTAAGGAAGTAAAGTAAGAAAAGAAGATGGAACTACTGTTTTAGAATTACTAAAACTTAGAGATAAAAAGAAGTTATAAGTATTTAGAAAAGTGAGGAAGTAAAGTAAGAAAAGAAGATGGAATTTCAGCTTTTAGAATTACTAAAACTTAGAGATAAAAAGAAGTTATAAGTATTTAGAAAAGTGAGGAAGTAAAGTAAGAAAAGAAGATGGAATTTCAGAAATTTGAAATACTAAAACTTAGAGATAAAAAGAAGTTATAAGTATTAAGAAAAGTGAGGAAGTAAAGTAAGAAAAGAAGATGGAATTTCAGAATTTAGAATAACTAAAACTTAGAGATAAAAAGAAGTTATAAGTATTTAGAAAAGTGAGGAAGTAAAGTAAGAAAAGAAGATGGAATTTCAGAATTTAGAATAACTAAAACTTAGAGATAAAAAGAAGTTATAAGTATTTAGAAAAGTGAGGAAGTAAAGTAAGAAAAGAAGATGGAATTTCAGAATTTAGAATTACTAAAACTTAGAGATAAAAAGAAGTTATAAGTATTTAGAAAAGTGAGGAAGTAAAGTAAGAAAAGAAGATGGAATTACTGTTTTAGAATTACTAAAACTTAGAGATAAAAAGAAGTTATGAGTATTTAGAAAAGTGAGGAAGTAAAGTAAGAAAAGAAGATGGAATTTCAGAATTTAGAAATACTAAAACTTAGAGATAAAAAGAAGTTATAAGTATTTAGAAAAGTGAGGAAGTAAAGTAAGAAAAGAAGAAAGAATTTCAGCTTTTAGAGTTACTAAAACTTAGAGATAAAAAGAAGTTATGAGTATTTAGAAAAGTGAGAAAGTAAAGTAAGAAAAGAAGATGGAATTTCAGAATTTAGAATTACTAAAACTTAGAGATAAAAAGAAGTTATAAGTATTAAGAAAAGTGAGGAAGTAAAGTAAGAAAAGAAGATGGAATTTCAGAATTTAGAAATACTAAAACTTAGAGATAAAAAGAAGTTATAAGTATTTAGAAAAGTAAGGAAGTAAAGTAAGAAAAGAAGAAAGAATTACAGCTTTTAGAAATACTAAAACTTAGAGATAAAAAGAAGTTATAAGTATTTAGAAAAGTGAGGAAGTAAAGTAAGAAAAGAAGATGGAATTACAGCTTTTAGAAATACTAAAATTTAGAGATAAAAAGAAGTTATAAGTATTTAGAAAAGTAAGGAAGTAAAGTAAGAAAAGAAGAAAGAATTTCAGCTTTTAGAAATACTAAAACTTAGAGATAAAAAGAAGTTATAAGTATTTAGAAAAGTAAGGAAGTAAAGTAAGAAAAGAAGATGGAACTACTGTTTTAGAATTACTAAAACTTAGAGATAAAAAGAAGTTATAAGTATTTAGAAAAGTGAGGAAGTAAAGTAAGAAAAGAAGATGGAATTTCAGCTTTTAGAATTACTAAAACTTAGAGATAAAAAGAAGTTATAAGTATTTAGAAAAGTGAGGAAGTAAAGTAAGAAAAGAAGATGGAATTACTGTTTTAGAATTACTAAAACTTAGAGATAAAAAGAAGTTATAAGTATTTAGAAAAGTGAGGAAATAAAGTAAGAAAAGAAGAATTAATTTCAGCTTTTAGAAATACTAAAACTTAGAGATAAAAAGAAGTTATAAGTATTTAGAAAAGTAAGGAAGTAAAGTAAGAAAAGAAGAAAGAATTTCAGCTTTTAGAAATACTAAAACTTAGAGATAAAAAGAAGTTATAAGTATTTAGAAAAGTAAGGAAGTAAAGTAAGAAAAGAAGAAAGAATTACAGCTTTTAGAAATACTAAAACTTAGAGATAAAAAGAAGTTATAAGTATTTAGAAAAGTGAGGAAGTAAAGTAAGAAAAGAAGAAAGAATTTCAGCTTTTAGAGTTACTAAAACTTAGAGATAAAAAGAAGTTATAAGTATTTAGAAAAGTAAGGAAGTAAAGTTACAGCTTTTAGAAATACTAAAACTTAGAGATAAAAAGAAGTTATAAGTATTTAGAAAAGTAAGGAAGTAAAGTAAGAAAAGAAGAAAGAATTTCAGCTTTTAGAGTTACTAAAACTTAGAGATAAAAAGAAGTTATAAGTATTTAGAAAAGTGAGGAAGTAAAGTAAGAAAAGAAGAAAGAATTTCAGCTTTTAGAAATACTAAAACTTAGAGATAAAAAGAAGTTATAAGTATTTAGAAAAGTGAGGAAGTAAAGTAAGAAAAGAAGAAAGAATTTCAGCTTTTAGAAATACTAAAACTTAGAGATAAAAAGAAGTTATAAGTATTTAGAAAAGTAAGGAAGTAAAGTAAGAAAAGAAGAAAGAATTTCAGCTTTTAGAAATACTAAAACTTAGAGATAAAAAGAAGTTATAAGTATTTAGAAAAGTGAGGAAGTAAAGTAAGAAAAGAAGAAAGAATTTCAGAATTTAGAAATACTAAAACTTAGAGATAAAAAGAAGTTATAAGTATTTAGAAAAGTGAGGAAGTAAAGTAAGAAAAGAAGAAAGAATTACAGCTTTTAGAAATACTAAAACTTAGAGATAAAAAGAAGTTATAAGTATTTAGAAAAGTAAGGAAGTAAAGTAAGAAAAGAAGAAAGAATTTCAGCTTTTAGAAATACTAAAACTTAGAGATAAAAAGAAGTTATAAGTATTTAGAAAAGTAAGGAAATAAAGTAAGAAAAGAAGAAAGAATTTCAGCTTTTAGAAATACTAAAACTTAGAGATAAAAAGAAGTTATAAGTATTTAGAAAAGTGAGGAAGTAAAGTAAGAAAAGAAGAAAGAATTTCAGCTTTTAGAAATACTAAAACTTAGAGATAAAAAGAAGTTATAAGTATTTAGAAAAGTGAGGAAGTAAAGTTAGAAAAGAAGAAAGAATTTCAGCTTTTAGAAATACTAAAACTTAGAGATAAAAAGAAGTTATAAGTATTTAGAAAAGTAAGGAAATAAAGTAAGAAAAGAAGAAAGAATTTCAGCTTTTAGAAATACTAAAACTTAGAGATAAAAAGAAGTTATAAGTATTTAGAAAAGTGAGGAAGTAAAGTAAGAAAAGAAGAAAGAATTTCAGCTTTTAGAGTTACTAAAACTTAGAGATAAAAAGAAGTTATAAGTATTTAGAAAAGTGAGGAAGTAAAGTATGAAAAGAAGAAAGAATTTCAGCTTTTAGAGTTACTAAAACTTAGAGATAAAAAGAAGTTATAAGTATTTAGAAAAGTGAGGAAGTAAAGTAAGAAAAGAAGAAAGAATTTCAGCTTTTAGAAATACTAAAACTTAGAGATAAAAAGAAGTTATAAGTATTTAGAAAAGTGAGGAAGTAAAGTAAGAAAAGAAGAAAGAATTTCAGCTTTTAGAAATACTAAAACTTAGAGATAAAAAGAAGTTATAAGTATTTAGAAAAGTTAGGAAGTAAAGTAAGAAAAGAAGAAAGAATTTCAGCTTTTAGAGTTACTAAAACTTAGAGATAAAAAGAAGTTATAAGTATTTAGAAAAGTAAGGAAGTAAAGTAAGAAAAGAAGAAATAATTTCAGCTTTTAGAAATACTAAAACTTAGAGATAAAAAGAATTTATAAGTATTTAGAAATACTAAAACTTAGAGATAAAAAGATGTTATAAGTATTTAGAAAAGTAAGGAAGTAAAGTAAGAAAAGAAGAAAGAATTTCAGCTTTTAGAAATACTAAAACTTAGAGATAAAAAGAAGTTATAAGTATTTAGAAAAGTAAGGAAGTAAAGTAAGAAAAGAAGAAAGAATTTCAGCTTTTAGAAATACTAAAACTTAGAGATAAAAAGAAGTTATAAGTATTTAGAAAAGTGAGGAAGTAAAGTAAGAAAAGAAGAAAGAATTTCAGCTTTTAGAAATACTAAAACTTAGAGATAAAAAGAAGTTATAAGTATTTAGAAAAGTGAGGAAGTAAAGTAAGAAAAGAAGAAAGAATTACAGCTTTTAGAAATACTAAAACTTAGAGATAAAAAGAAGTTATAAGTATTTAGAAAAGTGAGGAAGTAAAGTAAGAAAAGAAGAAAGAATTTCAGCTTTTAGAGTTACTAAAACTTATAGATAAAAAGAAGTTATAAGTATTTAGAAAAGTGAGGAAGTAAAGTAAGAAAAGAAGAAAGAATTTCAGCTTTTAGAGTTACTAAAGCTTAGAGATAAAAAGAAGTTATAAGTATTTAGAAAAGTAAGGAAGTAAAGTAAGAAAAGAAGAAAGAATTTCAGCTTTTAGAAATACTAAAACTTAGAGATAAAAAGAAGTTATAAGTATTTAGAAAAGTAAGGAAATAAAGTAAGAAAAGAAGAAAGAATTTCAGCTTTTAGAAATACTAAAACTTAGAGATAAAAAGAAGTTATAAGTATTTAGAAAAGTGAGGAAGTAAAGTAAGAAAAGAAGAAAGAATTTCAGCTTTTAGAAATACTAAAACTTAGAGATAAAAAGAAGTTATAAGTATTTAGAAAAGTAAGGAAGTAAAGTAAGAAAAGAAGAAAGAATTTCAGCTTTTAGAAATACTAAAACTTAGAGATAAAAAGAAGTTATAAGTATTTAGAAAAGTGAGGAAGTAAAGTAAGAAAAGAAGAAAGAATTTCAGCTTTTAGAAATACTAAAACTTAGAGATAAAAAGAAGTTATAAGTATTTAGAAATACTAAAACTTAGAGATAAAAAGAAGTTATAAGTATTTAGAAAAGTAAGGAAGTAAAGTAAGAAAAGAAGAAAGAATTTCAGCTTTTAGAAATACTAAAACTTAGAGATAAAAAGAAGTTATAAGTATTTAGAAAAGTAAGGAAGTAAAGTAAGAAAAGAAGAAAGAATTACAGCTTTTAGAAATACTAAAACTTAGAGATAAAAAGAAGTTATAAGTATTTAGAAAAGTGAGGAAGTAAAGTAAGAAAAGAAGAAAGAATTTCAGCTTTTAGAAATACTAAAACTTAGAGATAAAAAGAAGTTATAAGTATTTAGAAAAGTGAGGAAGTAAAGTAAGAAAAGAAGAAAGAATTTCAGCTTTTAGAAATACTAAAACTTAGAGATAAAAAGAAGTTATAAGTATTTAGAAAAGTGAGGAAGTAAAGTAAAAAAAGAAGAAAGAATTACAGCTTTTAGAAATACTAAAACTTAGAGATAAAAAGAAGTTATAAGTATTTAGAAAAGTGAGGAAGTAAAGTAAGAAAAGAAGAAAGAATTTCAGCTTTTAGAGTTACTAAAACTTAGAGATAAAAAGAAGTTATAAGTATTTAGAAAAGTGAGGAAGTAAAGTAAGAAAAGAAGAAAGAATTTCAGCTTTTAGAGTTACTAAAACTTAGAGATAAAAAGAAGTTATAAGTATTTAGAAAAGTGAGGAAGTAAAGTAAGAAAAGAAGAAAGAATTACAGCTTTTAGAAATACTAAAACTTAGAGATAAAAAGAAGTTATAAGTATTTAGAAAAGTAAGGAAATAAAGTAAGAAAAGAAGAAAGAATTTCAGCTTTTAGAAATACTAAAACTTAGAGATAAAAAGAAGTTATAAGTATTTAGAAAAGTGAGGAAGTAAAGTAAGAAAAGAAGAAAGAATTTCAGCTTTTAGAGTTACTAAAACTTAGAGATAAAAAGAAGTTATAAGTATTTAGAAAAGTTAGGAAGTAAAGTAAGAAAAGAAGAAAGAATTTCAGCTTTTAGAGTTACTAAAACTTAGAGATAAAAAGAAGTTATAAGTATTTAGAAAAGTGAGGAAGTAAAGTAAGAAAAGAAGAAAGAATTTCAGCTTTTAGAAATACTAAAACTTAGAGATAAAAAGAAGTTATAAGTATTTAGAAATACTAAAACTTAGAGATAAAAAGAAGTTATAAGTATTTAGAAAAGTAAGGAAGTAAAGTAAGAAAAGAAGAAAGAATTTCTGCTTTTAGAAATACTAAAACTTAGAGATAAAAAGAAGTTATAAGTATTTAGAAAAGTAAGGAAGTAAAGTAAGAAAAGAAGAAAGAATTTCAGCTTTTAGAAATACTAAAACTTAGAGATAAAAAGAAGTTATAAGTAATTAGAAAAGTGAGGAAGTAAAGTAAGAAAAGAAGATGGAATTTCAGAATTTAGAAATACTAAAACTTAGAGATAAAAAGAAGTTATAAGTATTTAGAAAAGTGAGGAAGTAAAGTAAGAAAAGAAGAAAGAATTACAGCTTTTAGAAATACTAAAACTTAGAGATAAAAAGAATTTATAAGTATTTAGAAATACTAAAACTTAGAGATAAAAAGAAGTTATAAGTATTTAGAAAAGTAAGGAAGTAAAGTAAGAAAAGAAGAAAGAATTTCAGCTTTTAGAAATACTAAAACTTAGAGATAAAAAGAAGTTATAAGTATTTAGAAAAGTGAGGAAGTAAAGTAAGAAAAGAAGAAAGAATTTCAGCTTTTAGAGTTACTAAAACTTAGAGATAAAAAGAAGTTATAAGTATTTAGAAAAGTAAGGAAGTAAAGTAAGAAAAGAAGAAAGAATTACAGCTTTTAGAAATACTAAAACTTAGAGATAAAAAGAAGTTATAAGTATTTAGAAAAGTGAGGAAGTAAAGTAAGAAAAGAAGAAAGAATTTCAGCTTTTAGAAATACTAAAACTTAGAGATAAAAAGAAGTTATAAGTATTTAGAAAAGTGAGGAAGTAAAGTAAGAAAAGAAGAAAGAATTTCAGCTTTTAGAAATACTAAAACTTAGAGATAAAAAGAAGTTATAAGTATTTAGAAAAGTGAGGAAGTAAAGTAAGAAAAGAAGAAAGAATTTCAGCTTTTAGAAATACTAAAACTTAGAGATAAAAAGAAGTTATAAGTATTTAGAAATACTAAAACTTAGAGATAAAAAGAAGTTATAAGTATTTAGAAAAGTAAGGAAGTAAAGTAAGAAAAGAAGAAAGAATTTCAGCTTTTAGAAATACTAAAACTTAGAGATAAAAAGAAGTTATAAGTATTTAGAAAAGTAAGGAAGTAAAGTAAGAAAAGAAGAAAGAATTACAGCTTTTAGAAATACTAAAACTTAGAGATAAAAAGAAGTTATAAGTATTTAGAAAAGTGAGGAAGTAAAGTAAGAAAAGAAGAAAGAATTTCAGCTTTTAGAAATACTAAAACTTAGAGATAAAAAGAAGTTATAAGTATTTAGAAAAGTGAGGAAGTAAAGTAAAAAAAGAAGAAAGAATTACAGCTTTTAGAAATACTAAAACTTAGAGATAAAAAGAAGTTATAAGTATTTAGAAAAGTGAGGAAGTAAAGTAAGAAAAGAAGAAAGAATTTCAGCTTTTAGAGTTACTAAAACTTAGAGATAAAAAGAAGTTATAAGTATTTAGAAAAGTGAGGAAGTAAAGTATGAAAAGAAGAAAGAATTTCAGCTTTTAGAGTTACTAAAACTTAGAGATAAAAAGAAGTTATAAGTATTTAGAAAAGTGAGGAAGTAAAGTAAGAAAAGAAGAAAGAATTACAGCTTTTAGAAATACTAAAACTTAGAGATAAAAAGAAGTTATAAGTATTTAGAAAAGTAAGGAAATAAAGTAAGAAAAGAAGAAAGAATTTCAGCTTTTAGAAATACTAAAACTTAGAGATAAAAAGAAGTTATAAGTATTTAGAAAAGTGAGGAAGTAAAGTAAGAAAAGAAGAAAGAATTTCAGCTTTTAGAGTTACTAAAACTTAGAGATAAAAAGAAGTTATAAGTATTTAGAAAAGTGAGGAAGTAAAGTAAGAAAAGAAGAAAGAATTTCAGCTTTTAGAGTTACTAAAACTTAGAGATAAAAAGAAGTTATAAGTATTTAGAAAAGTGAGGAAGTAAAGTAAGAAAAGAAGAAAGAATTTCAGCTTTTAGAAATACTAAAACTTAGAGATAAAAAGAAGTTATAAGTATTTAGAAATACTAAAACTTAGAGATAAAAAGAAGTTATAAGTATTTAGAAAAGTAAGGAAGTAAAGTAAGAAAAGAAGAAAGAATTTCTGCTTTTAGAAATACTAAAACTTAGAGATAAAAAGAAGTTATAAGTATTTAGAAAAGTAAGGAAGTAAAGTAAGAAAAGAAGAAAGAATTTCAGCTTTTAGAAATACTAAAACTTAGAGATAAAAAGAAGTTATAAGTATTTAGAAAAGTGAGGAAGTAAAGTAAGAAAAGAAGAGGGAATTTCAGAATTTAGAAATACTAAAACTTAGAGATAAAAAGAAGTTATAAGTATTTAGAAAAGTGAGGAAGTAAAGTAAGAAAAGAAGAAAGAATTACAGCTTTTAGAAATACTAAAACTTAGAGATAAAAAGAATTTATAAGTATTTAGAAATACTAAAACTTAGAGATAAAAAGAAGTTATAAGTATTTAGAAAAGTAAGGAAGTAAAGTAAGAAAAGAAGAAAGAATTTCAGCTTTTAGAAATACTAAAACTTAGAGATAAAAAGAAGTTATAAGTATTTAGAAAAGTGAGGAAGTAAAGTAAGAAAAGAAGAAAGAATTTCAGCTTTTAGAAATACTAAAACTTAGAGATAAAAAGAAGTTATAAGTATTTAGAAAAGTAAGGAAGTAAAGTAAGAAAAGAAGAAAGAATTACAGCTTTTAGAAATACTAAAACTTAGAGATAAAAAGAAGTTATAAGTATTTAGAAAAGTGAGGAAGTAAAGTAAGAAAAAAAGTAAGAATTTCAGCTTTTAGAAATACTAAAACTTAGAGATAAAAAGAAGTTATAAGTATTTAGAAAAGTAAGGAAGTAAAGTAAGAAAAGAAGAAAGAATTTCAGCTTTTAGAAATACTAAAACTTAGAGATAAAAAGAAGTTATAAGTATTTAGAAAAGTAAGGAAGTAAAGTAAGAAAAGAAGAAAGAATTTCAGCTTTTAGAGTTACTAAAACTTAGAGATAAAAAGAAGTTATAAGTATTTAGAAAAGTGAGGAAGTAAAGTAAGAAAAGAAGAAAGAATTACAGCTTTTAGAAATACTAAAACTTAGAGATAAAAAGAAGTTATAAGTATTTAGAAAAGTAAGGAAATAAAGTAAGAAAAGAAGAAAGAATTTCAGCTTTTAGAAATACTAAAACTTAGAGATAAAAAGAAGTTATAAGTATTTAGAAAAGTGAGGAAGTAAAGTAAGAAAAGAAGAAAGAATTTCAGCTTTTAGAGTTACTAAAACTTAGAGATAAAAAGAAGTTATAAGTATTTAGAAAAGTGAGGAAGTAAAGTAAGAAAAGAAGAAAGAATTTCAGCTTTTAGAGTTACTAAAACTTAGAGATAAAAAGAAGTTATAAGTATTTAGAAAAGTGAGGAAGTAAAGTAAGAAAAGAAGAAAGAATTACAGCTTTTAGAAATACTAAAACTTAGAGATAAAAAGAAGTTATAAGTATTTAGAAAAGTGAGGAAGTAAAGTAAGAAAAGAAGAAAGAATTTCAGCTTTTAGAGTTACTAAAACTTAGAGATAAAAAGAAGTTATAAGTATTTAGAAAAGTGAGGAAGTAAAGTAAGAAAAGAAGAAAGAATTTCAGCTTTTAGAAATACTAAAACTTAGAGATAAAAAGAAGTTATAAGTATTTAGAAAAGTGAGGAAGTAAAGTAAGAAAAGAAGAAAGAATTTCAGCTTTTAGAAATACTAAAACTTAGAGATAAAAAGAAGTTATAAGTATTTAGAAATACTAAAACTTAGAGATAAAAAGAAGTTATAAGTATTTAGAAAAGTAAGGAAGTAAAGTAAGAAAAGAAGAAAGAATTTCTGCTTTTAGAAATACTAAAACTTAGAGATAAAAAGAAGTTATAAGTATTTAGAAAAGTAAGGAAGTAAAGTAAGAAAAGAAGAAAGAATTTCAGCTTTTAGAAATACTAAAACTTAGAGATAAAAAGAAGTTATAAGTATTTAGAAAAGTAAGGAAGTAAAGTAAGAAAAGAAGAAAGAATTTCAGCTTTTAGAAATACTAAAACTTAGAGATAAAAAGAAGTTATAAGTATTTAGAAAAGTGAGGAAGTAAAGTAAGAAAAGAAGATGGAATTTCAGAATTTAGAAATACTAAAACTTAGAGATAAAAAGAAGTTATAAGTATTTAGAAAAGTGAGGAAGTAAAGTAAGAAAAGAAGAAAGAATTACAGCTTTTAGAAATACTAAAACTTAGAGATAAAAAGAATTTATAAGTATTTAGAAATACTAAAACTTAGAGATAAAAAGAAGTTATAAGTATTTAGAAAAGTAAGGAAGTAAAGTAAGAAAAGAAGAAAGAATTACAGCTTTTAGAAATACTAAAACTTAGAGATAAAAAGAAGTTATAAGTATTTAGAAAAGTGAGGAAGTAAAGTAAGAAAAGAAGTAAGAATTTCAGCTTTTAGAAATACTAAAACTTAGAGATAAAAAGAAGTTATAAGTATTTAGAAAAGTAAGGAAGTAAAGTAAGAAAAGAAGAAAGAATTTCAGCTTTTAGAAATACTAAAACTTAGAGATAAAAAGAAGTTATAAGTATTTAGAAAAGTGAGGAAGTAAAGTAAGAAAAGAAGAAAGAATTTCAGCTTTTAGAAATACTAAAACTTAGCGATAAAAAGAAGTTATAAGTATTTAGAAAAGTAAGGAAGTAAAGTAAGAAAAGAAGAAAGAATTTCAGCAATTTGAAATACTAAAACTTAGAGATAAAAAGAAGTTATAAGTATTTAGAAAAGTGAGGAAGTAAAGCAAGAAAAGAAGAAAGAATTACAGCTTTTAGAAATACTAAAACTTAGAGATAAAAAGAAGTTATAAGTATTTAGAAAAGTAAGGAAGTAAAGTAAGAAAAGAAGAAAGAATTACAGCTTTTAGAAATACTAAAACTTAGAGATAAAAAGAAGTTATAAGTATTTAGAAAAGTAAGGAAGTAAAGTAAGAAAAGAAGAAAGAATTTCAGCTTTTAGAAATACTAAAACTTAGAGATAAAAAGAAGTTATAAGTATTTAGAAAAGTGAGGAAGTAAAGTAAGAAAAGAAGAAAGAATTACAGCTTTTAGAAATACTAAAACTTAGAGATAAAAAGAAGTTATAAGTATTTAGAAAAGTAAGGAAATAAAGTAAGAAAAGAAGAAAGAATTTCAGCTTTTAGAAATACTAAAACTTAGAGATAAAAAGAAGTTATAAGTATTTAGAAAAGTGAGGAAGTAAAGTAAGAAAAGAAGAAAGAATTTCAGCTTTTAGAGTTACTAAAACTTAGAGATAAAAAGAAGTTATAAGTATTTAGAAAAGTGAGGAAGTAAAGTAAGAAAAGAAGAAAGAATTTCAGCTTTTAGAGTTACTAAAACTTAGAGATAAAAAGAAGTTATAAGTATTTAGAAAAGTGAGGAAGTAAAGTAAGAAAAGAAGAAAGAATTTCTGCTTTTAGAAATACTAAAACTTAGAGATAAAAAGAAGTTATAAGTATTTAGAAAAGTAAGGAAGTAAAGTAAGAAAAGAAGAAAGAATTTCAGCTTTTAGAAATACTAAAACTTAGAGATAAAAAGAAGTTATAAGTATTTAGAAAAGTGAGGAAGTAAAGTAAGAAAAGAAGTAAGAATTTCAGCTTTTAGAAATACTAAAACTTAGAGATAAAAAGAAGTTATAAGTATTTAGAAAAGTAAGGAAGTAAAGTAAGAAAAGAAGAAAGAATTTCAGCTTTTAGAAATACTAAAACTTAGAGATAAAAAGAAGTTATAAGTATTTAGAAAAGTAAGGAAGTAAAGTAAGAAAAGAAGAAAGAATTTCAGCTTTTAGAGTTACTAAAACTTAGAGATAAAAAGAAGTTATAAGTATTTAGAAAAGTGAGGAAGTAAAGTAAGAAAAGAAGAAAGAATTACAGCTTTTAGAAATACTAAAACTTAGAGATAAAAAGAAGTTATAAGTATTTAGAAAAGTAAGGAAGTAAAGTAAGAAAAGAAGAAAGAATTTCAGCTTTTAGAAATACTAAAACTTAGAGATAAAAAGAAGTTATAAGTATTTAGAAAAGTGAGGAAGTAAAGTAAGAAAAGAAGAAAGAATTACAGCTTTTAGAAATACTAAAACTTAGAGATAAAAAGAAGTTATAAGTATTTAGAAAAGTAAGGAAATAAAGTAAGAAAAGAAGAAAGAATTTCAGCTTTTAGAAATACTAAAACTTAGAGATAAAAAGAAGTTATAAGTATTTAGAAAAGTGAGGAAGTAAAGTAAGAAAAGAAGAAAGAATTTCAGCTTTTAGAGTTACTAAAACTTAGAGATAAAAAGAAGTTATAAGTATTTAGAAAAGTGAGGAAGTAAAGTAAGAAAAGAAGAAAGAATTACAGCTTTTAGAAATACTAAAACTTAGAGATAAAAAGAAGTTATAAGTATTTAGAAAAGTAAGGAAGTAAAGTAAGAAAAGAAGAAAGAATTTCAGCTTTTAGAAATACTAAAACTTAGAGATAAAAAGAAGTTATAAGTATTTAGAAATGTGAGGAAGTAAAGTAAGAAAAGAAGAAAGAATTACAGCTTTTAGAAATACTAAAACTTAGAGATAAAAAGAAGTTATAAGTATTTAGAAAAGTAAGGAAATAAAGTAAGAAAAGAAGAAAGAATTTCAGCTTTTAGAAATACTAAAACTTAGAGATAAAAAGAAGTTATAAGTATTTAGAAAAGTGAGGAAGTAAAGTAAGAAAAGAAGAAAGAATTTCAGCTTTTAGAGTTACTAAAACTTAGAGATAAAAAGAAGTTATAAGTATTTAGAAAAGTGAGGAAGTAAAGTAAGAAAAGAAGAAAGAATTTCAGCTTTTAGAGTTACTAAAACTTAGAGATAAAAAGAAGTTATAAGTATTTAGAAAAGTGAGGAAGTAAAGTAAGAAAAGAAGAAAGAATTTCAGCTTTTAGAGTTACTAAAACTTAGAGATAAAAAGAAGTTATAAGTATTTAGAAAAGTGAGGAAGTAAAGTAAGAAAAGAAGAAAGAATTACAGCTTTTAGAAATACTAATACTTAGAGATAAAAAGAAGTTATAAGTATTTAGAAAAGTGAGGAAGTAAAGTAAGAAAAGAAGAAAGAATTTCAGCTTTTAGAGTTACTAAAACTTAGAGATAAAAAGAAGTTATAAGTATTTAGAAAAGTTAGGAAGTAAAGTAAGAAAAGAAGAAAGAATTTCAGCTTTTAGAGTTACTAAAACTTAGAGATAAAAAGAAGTTATAAGTATTTAGAAAAGTAAGGAAGTAAAGTAAGAAAAGAAGAAAGAATTTCAGCTTTTAGAAATACTAAAACTTAGAGATAAAAAGAAGTTATAAGTATTTAGAAAAGTAAGGAAGTAAAGTAAAAAAAGAAGAAAGAATTTCAGCTTTTAGAGTTACTAAAACTTAGAGATAAAAAGAAGTTATAAGTATTTAGAAAAGTAAGGAAGTAAAGTAAGAAAAGAAGAAAGAATTTCAGCTTTTAGAAATACTAAAACTTAGAGATAAAAAGAAGTTATAAGTATTTAGAAAAGTAAGGAAGTAAAGTAAGAAAAGAAGAAAGAATTTCAGCTTTTAGAAATACTAAAACTTAGAGATAAAAAGAAGTTATAAGTATTTAGAAAAGTAAGGAAGTAAAGTAAGAAAAGAAGAAAGAATTTCAGCTTTTAGAAATACTAAAACTTAGAGATAAAAAGAAGTTATAAGTATTTAGAAAAGTAAGGAAGTAAAGTAAGAAAAGAAGAAAGAATTTCAGCTTTTAGAGTTACTAAAACTTAGAGATAAAAAGAAGTTATAAGTATTTAGAAAAGTAAGGAAGTAAAGTAAGAAAAGAAGAAAGAATTTCAGCTTTTAGAAATACTAAAACTTAGAGATAAAAAGAAGTTATAAGTATTTAGAAAAGTAAGGAAGTAAAGTAAGAAAAGAAGAAAGAATTTCAGCTTTTAGAAATACTAAAACTTAGAGATAAAAAGAAGTTATAAGTATTTAGAAAAGTAAGGAAGTAAAGTAAGAAAAGAAAAAAGAATTTCAGCTTTTAGAAATACTAAAACTTAGAGATAAAAAGAAGTTATAAGTATTTAGAAAAGTAAGGAAGTAAAGTAAGAAAAGAAGAAAGAATTTCAGCTTTTAGAAATACTAAAACTTAGAGATAAAAAGAAGTTATAAGTATTTAGAAAAGTGAGGAAGTAAAGTAAGAAAAGAAGAAAGAATTTCAGCTTTTAGAAATACTAAAACTTAGAGATAAAAAGAAGTTATAAGTATTTAGAAAAGTAAGGAAGTAAAGTAAGAAAAGAAGAAAGAATTTCAGCTTTTAGAGTTACTAAAACTTAGAGATAAAAAGAAGTTATAAGTATTTAGAAAAGTAAGGAAGTAAAGTAAGAAAAGAAGAAAGAATTTCAGCTTTTAGAAATACTAAAACTTAGAGATAAAAAGAAGTTATAAGTATTTAGAAAAGTAAGGAAGTAAAGTAAGAAAAGAAGAAAGAATTTCAGCTTTTAGAAATACTAAAACTTAGAGATAAAAAGAAGTTATAAGTATTTAGAAAAGTAAGGAAGTAAAGTAAGAAAAGAAAAAAGAATTTCAGCTTTTAGAAATACTAAAACTTAGAGATAAAAAGAAGTTATAAGTATTTAGAAAAGTAAGGAAGTAAAGTAAGAAAAGAAGAAAGAATTTTCAGCTTTTAGAAATACTAAAACTTAGAGATAAAAAGAAGTTATAAGTATTTAGAAAAGTAAGGAAGTAAAGTAAGAAAAGAAGAAAGAATTTCAGCTTTTAGAGTTACTAAAACTTAGAGATAAAAAGAAGTTATAAGTATTTAGAAAAGTAAGGAAGTAAAGTAAGAAAAGAAGATGGAATTTCAGCTTTCAGAAATACTAAAACTTAGAGATAAAAAGAAGTTATAAGTATTTAGAAAAGTAAGGAAGTAAAGTAAGAAAAGAAGAAAGAATTTCAGCAATTTGAAATACTAAAACTTAGAGATAAAAAGAAGTTATAAGTATTTAGAAAAGTAAGGAAGTAAAGTAAGAAAAGAAGAAAGAATTTCAGCAATTTGAAATACTAAAACTTAGAGATAAAAAGAAGTTATAAGTATTTAGAAAAGTAAGGAAGTAAAGTAAGAAAAGAAGAAAGAATTTCAGCTTTTAGAAATACTAAAACTTAGAGATAAAAATAAGTTATAAGTATTTAGAAAAGTAAGGAAGTAAAGTAAGAAAAGAAGAAAGAATTACAGCTTTTAGAAATACTAAAACTTAGAGATAAAAAGAAGTTATAAGTATTTAGAAAAGTGAGGAAGTAAAGTAAGAAAAGAAGAAAGAATTTCAGCTTTTAGAGTTACTAAAACTTAGAGATAAAAAGAAGTTATAAGTATTTAGAAAAGTAAGGAAGTAAAGTAAGAAAAGAAGAAAGAATTACAGCTTTTAGAAATACTAAAACTTAGAGATAAAAAGAAGTTATAAGTATTTAGAAAAGTAAGGAAGTAAAGTAAGAAAAGAAGAAAGGAATTTCAGCTTTTAGAAATACTAAAACTTAGAGATAAAAAGAAGTTATAAGTATTTAGAAAAGTAAGGAAGTAAAGTAAGAAAAGAAAAAAGAATTTCAGCTTTTAGAAATACTAAAACTTAGAGATAAAAAGAAGTTATAAGTATTTAGAAAAGTGAGGAAGTAAAGTAAGAAAAGAAGAAAGAATTTCAGCTTTTAGAAATACTAAAACTTAGAGATAAAAAGAAGTTATAAGTATTTAGAAAAGTAAGGAAGTAAAGTAAGAAAAGAAGAAAGAATTTCAGCTTTTAGAGTTACTAAAACTTAGAGATAAAAAGAAGTTATAAGTATTTAGAAAAGTTAGGAAGTAAAGTAAGAAAAGAAGAAAGAATTTCAGCTTTTAGAGTTACTAAAACTTAGAGATAAAAAGAAGTTATAAGTATTTAGAAAAGTAAGGAAGTAAAGTAAGAAAAGAAGAAAGAATTTCAGCTTTTAGAAATACTAAAACTTAGAGATAAAAAGAAGTTATAAGTATTTAGAAAAGTAAGGAAGTAAAGTAAGAAAAGAAGAAATATTTTCAGCTTTTAGAAATACTAAAACTTAGAGATAAAAAGAAGTTATAAGTATTTAGAAAAGTAAGGAAGTAAAGTAAGAAAAGAAGAAAGAATTTCAGCTTTTAGAAATACTAAAACTTAGAGATAAAAAGAAGTTATAAGTATTTAGAAAAGTAAGGAAGTAAAGTAAGAAAAGAAGAAAGAATTTCAGCTTTTAGAAATACTAAAACTTAGAGATAAAAAGAAGTTATAAGTATTTAGAAAAGTAAGGAAGTAAAGTAAGAAAAGAAGAAAGAATTTCAGCTTTTAGAAATACTAAAACTTAGAGATAAAAAGAAGTTATAAGTATTTAGAAAAGTAAGGAAGTAAAGTAAGAAAAGAAGAAAGGAATTTCAGCTTTTAGAAATACTAAAACTTAGAGATAAAAAGAAGTTATAAGTATTTAGAAAAGTAAGGAAGTAAAGTAAGAAAAGAAAAAAGAATTTCAGCTTTTAGAAATACTAAAACTTAGAGATAAAAAGAAGTTATAAGTATTTAGAAAAGTAAGGAAGTAAAGTAAGAAAAGAAGAAAGAATTTCAGCTTTTAGAGTTACTAAAACTTAGAGATAAAAAGAAGTTATAAGTATTTAGAAAAGTAAGGAAGTAAAGTAAGAAAAGAAGATGGAATTTCAGCTTTTAGAAATACTAAAACTTAGAGATAAAAAGAAGTTATAAGTATTTAGAAAAGTAAGGAAGTAAAGTAAGAAAAGAAGAAAGAATTTCAGCTTTTAGAAATACTAAAACTTAGAGATAAAAAGAAGTTATAAGTATTTAGAAAAGTAAGGAAGTAAAGTAAGAAAAGAAGAAAGAATTTCAGCTTTTAGAAATACTAAAACTTAGAGATAAAAAGAAGTTATAAGTATTTAGAAAAGTAAGGAAGTAAAGTAAGAAAAGAAGAAAGAATTTCAGCTTTTAGAAATACTAAAACTTAGAGATAAAAAGAAGTTATAAGTATTTAGAAAAGTGAGGAAGTAAAGTAAGAAAAGAAGAAAGAATTTCAGCTTTTAGAAATACTAAAACTTAGCGATAAAAAGAAGTTATAAGTATTTAGAAAAGTAAGGAAGTAAAGTAAGAAAAGAAGAAAGAATTTCAGCAATTTGAAATACTAAAACTTAGAGATAAAAAGAAGTTATAAGTATTTAGAAAAGTAAGGAAGTAAAGTAAGAAAAGAAGAAAGAATTTCAGCTTTTAGAAATACTAAAACTTAGAGATAAAAAGAAGTTATAAGTATTTAGAAAAGTAAGGAAGTAAAGTAAGAAAAGAAGAAAGAATTACAGCTTTTAGAAATACTAAAACTTAGAGATAAAAAGAAGTTATAAGTATTTAGAAAAGTAAGGAAGTAAAGTAAGAAAAGAAAAAAGAATTTCAGCTTTTAGAAATACTAAAAC
>CAMPDV010006568.1:0-19431 GCA_946699065.1 Loxodes magnus
AACTGATCTCTTTTTCTTAACTTTTCTTCTTCACTTTTCTTAGAAATCAATTTTAAACTTCAAATGTATTTAGTTAAACTGATCTCTTTTTCTTAACTTTTCTTCTTCACTTTTCTTAGAAATCAATTTTAAACTTCAAATGTATTTAGTTAAACTGATCTCTTTTTCTTACTTTTCTTCTTCACTTTTCTTAGAAATCAATTTTAAATTTCAAATGTATTTAGTTAAACTGATCTCTTTTTCTTAACTTTTCTTCTTCACTTTTCTTAGAAATCAATTTTAAACTTCAAATGTATTTAGTTAAACTGATCTCTTTTTCTTACTTTTCTTCTTCACTTTTCTTAGAAATCAATTTTAAACTTCAAATGTATTTAGTTAAACTGATCTCTTTTTCTTACTTTTCTTCTTCACTTTTCTTAGAAATCAATTTTAAACTTCAAATGTATTTAGATAAACTGAACTCTTTTTCTTAACTTTTCTTCTTCACTTTTCTTAGAAATCAATTTTAAACTTCAAATGTATTTAGATAAACTGATCTCTTTTTCTTACTTTTCTTCTTCACTTTTCTTAGAAATCAATTTTAAACTTCAAATGTATTTAGTTAAACTGATCTCTTTTTCTTACTTTTCTTCTTCACTTTTCTTAGAAATCAATTTTAAATTTCAAATGTATTTAGTTAAACTGATCTATTTTTCTTAACTTTTCTTCTTCACTTTTCTTGGAAATCAATTTTAAACTTCAAATGTATTTAGTTAAACTGATCTCTTTTTCTTACTTTTCTTCTTCACTTTTCTTAGAAATCAATTTTAAAATTCAAATGTATTTATATAAACTGATCTCTTTTTCTTACTTTTCTTCTTCACTTTTCTTGGAAAACAATTTTAAATTTCAAATGTATTTAGTTAAACTGATCTCTTTTTCTTACTTTTCTTCTTCACTTTTCTTAGAAATCAATTTTAAACTTCAAATGTATTTAGTTAAACTGATCTCTTTTTCTTAACTTTTCTTCTTCACTTTTCTTAGAAATCAATTTTAAACTTCAAATGTATTTAGTTAAACTGATCTCTTTTTCTTACTTTTCTTCTTCACTTTTCTTAGAAATCAATTTTAAACTTCAAATGTATTTAGTTAAACTGATCTCTTTTTCTTACTTTTCTTCTTCACTTTTCTTAGAAATCAATTTTAAACTTCAAATGTATTTAGTTAAACTGATCTCTTTTTCTTACTTTTCTTCTTCACTTTTCTTAGAAATCAATTTTAAACTTCAAATGTATTTAGTTAAACTGATCTCTTTTTCTTAACTTTTCTTCTTCACTTTTCTTAGAAATCTATTTTAAACTTCAAATGTATTTAGTTAAACTGATCTCTTTTTCTTACTTTTCTTCTTCACTTTTCTTAGAAATCAATTTTAAACTTCAAATGTATTTAGTTAAACTGATCTCTTTTTCTTACTTTTCTTCTTCACTTTTCTTAGAAATCAATTTTAAATTTCAAATGTATTTAGTTAAACTGATCTATTTTTCTTAACTTTTCTTCTTCACTTTTCTTAGAAATCAATTTTAAACTTCAAATGTATTTAGTTAAACTGATCTATTTTTCTTAACTTTTCTTCTTCACTTTTCTTAGAAATCAATTTTAAACTTCAAATGTATTTAGTTAAACTGATCTCTTTTTCTTACTTTTCTTCTTCACTTTTCTTAGAAATCAATTTTAAACTTCAAATGTATTTAGATAAACTGATCTCTTTTTCTTACTTTTCTTCTTCACTTTTCTTAGAAATCAATTTTAAACTTCAAATGTATTTAGTTAAACTGATCTCTTTTTCTTACTTTTCTTCTTCACTTTTCTTAGAAATCAATTTTAAACTTCAAATGTATTTAGTTAAACTGATCTCTTTTTCTTAACTTTTCTTCTTCACTTTTCTTAGAAATCAATTTTAAACTTCAAATGTATTTAGTTAAACTGATCTCTTTTTCTTACTTTTCTTCTTCACTTTTCTTAGAAATCAATTTTAAACTTCAAATGTATTTAGTTAAACTGATCTCTTTTTCTTAACTTTTCTTCTTCACTTTTCTTAGAAATCAATTTTAAACTTCAAATGTATTTAGTTAAACTGATCTATTTTTCTTAACTTTTCTTCTTCACTTTTCTTAGAAATCAATTTTAAATTTCAAATGTATTTAGATAAACTGAACTCTTTTTCTTAACTTTTCTTCTTCACTTTTCTTAGAAATCAATTTTAAACTTCAAATGTATTTAGTTAAACTGATCTCTTTTTCTTACTTTTCTTCTTCACTTTTCTTAGAAATCAATTTTAAACTTCAAATGTATTTAGATAAACTGATCTCTTTTTCTTACTTTTCTTCTTCACTTTTCTTAGAAATCAATTTTAAACTTCAAATGTATTTAGTTAAACTGATCTCTTTTTCTTACTTTTCTTCTTCACTTTTCTTAGAAATCAATTTTAAATTTCAAATGTATTTAGTTAAACTGATCTATTTTTCTTACTTTTCTTCTTCACTTTTCTTAGAAATCAATTTTAAACTTCAAATGTATTTAGTTAAACTGATCTCTTTTTCTTACTTTTCTTCTTCACTTTTCTTAGAAATCAATTTTAAACTTCAAATGTATTTAGTTAAACTGATCTCTTTTTCTTACTTTTCTTCTTCACTTTTCTTAGAAATCAATTTTAAACTTCAAATGTATTTAGATAAACTGATCTCTTTTTCTTACTTTTCTTCTTCACTTTTCTTAGAAATCAATTTTTAACTTCAAATGTATTTAGATAAACTGATCTCTTTTTCTTACTTTTCTTCTTCACTTTTCTTAGAAATCAATTTTAAACTTCAAATGTATTTAGTTAAACTGATCTCTTTTTCTTACTTTTCTTCTTCACTTTTCTTAGAAATCAATTTTAAACTTCAAAAGTATTTAGTTAAACTGATCTCTTTTTCTTACTTTTCTTCTTCACTTTTCTTAGAAATCAATTTTAAACTTCAAATGTATTTAGTTAAACTGATCTCTTTTTCTTACTTTTCTTCTTCACTTTTCTTAGAAATCAATTTTAAACTTCAAATGTATTTAGTTAAACTGATCTCTTTTTCTTACTTTTCTTCTTCACTTTTCTTAGAAATCAATTTTAAACTTCAAATGTATTTAGTTAAACTGATCTCTTTTTCTTACTTTTCTTCTTCACTTTTCTTAGAAATCAATTTTAAACTTCAAATGTATTTAGTTAAACTGATCTATTTTTCTTACTTTTCTTCTTCACTTTTCTTAGAAATCAATTTTAAACTTCAAATGTATTTAGTTAAACTGATCTCTTTTTCTTAACTTTTCTTCTTCACTTTTCTTAGAAATCAATTTTAAACTTCAAATGTATTTAGTTAAACTGATCTCTTTTTCTTAACTTTTCTTCTTCACTTTTCTTAGAAATCAATTTTAAATTTCAAATGTATTTAGTTAAACTGATCTCTTTTTCTTACTTTTCTTCTTCACTTTTCTTAGAAATCAATTTTAAACTTCAAATGTATTTAGTTAAACTGATCTCTTTTTCTTAACTTTTCTTCTTCACTTTTCTTAGAAATCAATTTTAAACTTCAAATGTATTTAGTTAAACTGATCTCTTTTTCTTACTTTTCTTCTTCACTTTTCTTAGAAATCAATTTTAAACTTCAAATGTATTTAGTTAAACTGATCTCTTTTTCTTACTTTTCTTCTTCACTTTTCTTAGAAATCAATTTTAAACTTCAAATGTATTTAGTTAAACTGATCTCTTTTTCTTACTTTTCTTCTTCACTTTTCTTAGAAATCAATTTTAAACTTCAAATGTATTTAGTTAAACTGATCTATTTTTCTTACTTTTCTTCTTCACTTTTCTTAGAAATCAATTTTAAACTTCAAATGTATTTAGTTAAACTGATCTCTTTTTCTTACTTTTCTTCTTCACTTTTCTTAGAAATCAATTTTAAACTTCAAATGTATTTAGTTAAACTGATCTCTTTTTCTTACTTTTCTTCTTCACTTTTCTTAGAAATCAATTTTAAACTTCAAATGTATTTAGATAAACTGATCTCTTTTTCTTACTTTTCTTCTTCACTTTTCTTTGAAATCAATTTTAAACTTCAAATGTATTTAGTTAAACTGATCTATTTTTCTTAACTTTTCTTCTTCACTTTTCTTAGAAATCAATTTTAAACTTCAAATGTATTTAGTTAAACTGATCTCTTTTTCTTACTTTTCTTCTTCACTTTTCTTAGAAATCAATTTTAAACTTCAAATGTATTTAGTTAAACTGATCTCTTTTTCTTACTTTTCTTCTTCACTTTTCTTAGAAATCAATTTTAAACTTCAAATGTATTTAGTTAAACTGATCTATTTTTCTTAACTTTTCTTCTTCACTTTTCTTAGAAATCAATTTTAATTTTCAAATGTATTTAGTTAAACTGATCTCTTTTTCTTAACTTTTCTTCTTCACTTTTCTTAGAAATCAATTTTAAACTTCAAATGTATTTAGATAAACTGATCTCTTTTTCTTACTTTTCTTCTTCACTTTTCTTAGAAATCAATTTTAAACTTCAAATGTATTTAGATAAACTGATCTCTTTTTCTTACTTTTCTTCTTCACTTTTCTTAGAAATCAATTTTAAACTTCAAATGTATTTAGTTAAACTGATCTCTTTTTCTTACTTTTCTTCTTCACTTTTCTTAGAAATCAATTTTAAACTTCAAATGTATTTAGTTAAACTGATCTCTTTTTCTTACTTTTCTTCTTCACTTTTCTTAGAAATCAATTTTAAACTTCAAATGTATTTAGTTAAACTGATCTCTTTTTCTTACTTTTCTTCTTCACTTTTCTTAGAAATCAATTTTAAACTTCAAATGTATTTAGTTAAACTGATCTCTTTTTCTTACTTTTCTTCTTCACTTTTCTTAGAAATCAATTTTAAACTTCAAATGTATTTAGATAAACTGATCTCTTTTTCTTACTTTTCTTCTTCACTTTTCTTAGAAATCAATTTTAAACTTCAAATGTATTTAGTTAAACTGATCTCTTTTTCTTACTTTTCTTCTTCACTTTTCTTAGAAATCAATTTTAAACTTCAAATGTATTTAGTTAAACTGATCTCTTTTTCTTACTTTTCTTCTTCACTTTTCTTAGAAATCAATTTTAAACTTCAAATGTATTTAGTTAAACTGATCTCTTTTTCTTACTTTTCTTCTTCACTTTTCTTAGAAATCAATTTTAAACTTCAAATGTATTTAGTTAAACTGATCTCTTTTTCTTACTTTTCTTCTTCACTTTTCTTAGAAATCAATTTTAAACTTCAAATGTATTTAGATAAACTGATCTCTTTTTCTTACTTTTCTTCTTCACTTTTCTTAGAAATCAATTTTTAACTTCAAATGTATTTAGATAAACTGATCTCTTTTTCTTAACTTTCTTCTTCACTTTTCTTAGAAATCAATTTTAAACTTCAAATGTATTTAGTTAAACTGATCTCTTTTTCTTAACTTTTCTTCTTCACTTTTCTTAGAAATCAATTTTAAACTTCAAAAGTATTTAGATAAACTGATCTCTTTTTCTTAACTTTTCTTCTTCACTTTTCTTAGAAATCAATTTTAAATTTCAAATGTATTTAGTTAAACTGATCTCTTTTTCTTACTTTTCTTCTTCACTTTTCTTAGAAATCAATTTTAAACTTCAAATGTATTTAGTTAAACTGATCTCTTTTTCTTACTTTTCTTCTTCACTTTTCTTAGAAATCAATTTTAAACTTCAAATGTATTTAGTTAAACTGAACTCTTTTTCTTACTTTTCTTCTTCACTTTTCTTAGAAATCAATTTTAAACTTCAAATGTATTTAGTTAAACTGATCTCTTTTTCTTACTTTTCTTCTTCACTTTTCTTAGAAATCAATTTTAAACTTCAAATGTATTTAGTTAAACTGAACTCTTTTTCTTACTTTTCTTCTTCACTTTTCTTAGAAATCAATTTTAAACTTCAAATGTATTTAGTTAAACTGATCTCTTTTTCTTACTTTTCTTCTTCACTTTTCTTAGAAATCAATTTTAAACTTCAAATGTATTTAGTTAAACTGATCTCTTTTTCTTACTTTTCTTCTTCACTTTTCTTAGAAATCAATTTTAAATTTCAAATGTATTTATATAAACTGATCTCTTTTTCTTACTTTTCTTCTTCACTTTTCTTAGAAATCAATTTTAAAATTCAAATGTATTTAGTTAAACTGATCTCTTTTTCTTACTTTTCTAATTCACTATTCTTGGAAATCAATTTTAAATTTCAAATGTATTTAGTTAAACTGATCTCTTTTTCTTACTTTTCTTCTTCACTTTTCTTAGAAATCAATTTTAAATTTCAAATGTATTTAGTTAAACTGATCTCTTTTTCTTACTTTTCTTCTTCACTTTTCTTAGAAATCAATTTTAAAATTCAAATGTATTTATATAAACTGATCTCTTTTTCTTACTTTTCTTCTTCACTTTTCTTAGAAATCAATTTTAAACTTCAAAAGTATTTAGATAAACTGATCTCTTTTTCTTACTTTTCTAATTCACTATTCTTGGAAATCAATTTTAAACTTCAAATGTATTTAGTTAAACTGATCTCTTTTTCTTACTTTTCTTCTTCACTTTTCTTAGAAATCAATTTTAAAATTCAAATGTATTTAGTTAAACTGATCTCTTTTTCTTACTTTTCTAATTCACTATTCTTGGAAATCAATTTTAAATTTCAAATGTATTTAGTTAAACTGATCTCTTTTTCTTACTTTTCTTCTTCACTTTTCTTAGAAATCAATTTTAAATTTCAAATGTATTTAGTTAAACTGATCTCTTTTTCTTACTTTTCTTCTTCACTTTTCTTAGAAATCAATTTTAAACTTCAAATGTATTTAGTTAAACTGATCTCTTTTTCTTACTTTTCTTCTTCACTTTTCTTAGAAATCAATTTTAAACTTCAAAAGTATTTAGATAAACTGATCTCTTTTTCTTAACTTTTCTTCTTCACTTTTCTTAGAAATCAATTTTAAACTTCAAAAGTATTTAGATAAACTGATCTCTTTTTCTTAACTTTTCTTCTTCACTTTTCTTAGAAATCAATTTTAAACTTCAAATGTATTTAGTTAAACTGATCTCTTTTTCTTACTTTTCTTCTTCACTTTTCTTAGAAATCAATTTTAAACTTCAAAAGTATTTAGTTAAACTGATCTCTTTTTCTTACTTTTCTTCTTCACTTTTCTTAGAAATCAATTTTAAACTTCAAATGTATTTAGTTAAACTGATCTCTTTTTCTTAACTTTTCTTCTTCACTTTTCTTAGAAATCAATTTTAAACTTCAAATGTATTTAGTTAAACTGATCTCTTTTTCTTACTTTTCTTCTTCACTTTTCTTAGAAATCAATTTTAAACTTCAAATGTATTTAGTTAAACTGATCTCTTTTTCTTACTTTTCTTCTTCACTTTTCTTAGAAATCAATTTTAAACTTCAAATGTATTTAGTTAAACTGATCTCTTTTTCTTAACTTTTCTTCTTCACTTTTCTTAGAAATCAATTTTAAACTTCAAATGTATTTAGTTAAACTGATCTCTTTTTCTTACTTTTCTTCTTCACTTTTCTTAGAAATCAATTTTAAACTTCAAATGTATTTAGTTAAACTGATCTCTTTTTCTTACTTTTCTTCTTCACTTTTCTTAGAAATCAATTTTAAACTTCAAATGTATTTAGTTAAACTGATCTCTTTTTCTTACTTTTCTTCTTCACTTTTCTTAGAAATCAATTTTAAACTTCAAATGTATTTAGTTAAACTGATCTCTTTTTCTTACTTTTCTTCTTCACTTTTCTTAGAAATCAATTTTAAACTTCAAATGTATTTAGTTAAACTGATCTCTTTTTCTTACTTTTCTTCTTCACTTTTCTTAGAAATCAATTTTAAACTTCAAATGTATTTAGATAAACTGATCTCTTTTTCTTACTTTTCTTCTTCACTTTTCTTAGAAATCAATTTTAAACTTCAAATGTATTTAGTTAAACTGATCTCTTTTTCTTACTTTTCTTCTTCACTTTTCTTAGAAATCAATTTTAAATTTCAAATGTATTTAGTTAAACTGATCTATTTTTCTTACTTTTCTTCTTCACTTTTCTTAGAAATCAATTTTAAACTTCAAATGTATTTAGTTAAACTGATCTCTTTTTCTTACTTTTCTTCTTCACTTTTCTTAGAAATCAATTTTAAACTTCAAATGTATTTAGTTAAACTGATCTCTTTTTCTTACTTTTCTTCTTCACTTTTCTTAGAAATCAATTTTAAACTTCAAATGTATTTAGATAAACTGATCTCTTTTTCTTACTTTTCTTCTTCACTTTTCTTAGAAATCAATTTTTAACTTCAAATGTATTTAGATAAACTGATCTCTTTTTCTTAACTTTCTTCTTCACTTTTCTTAGAAATCAATTTTAAACTTCAAATGTATTTAGTTAAACTGATCTCTTTTTCTTAACTTTTCTTCTTCACTTTTCTTAGAAATCAATTTTAAACTTCAAAAGTATTTAGATAAACTGATCTCTTTTTCTTAACTTTTCTTCTTCACTTTTCTTAGAAATCAATTTTAAATTTCAAATGTATTTAGTTAAACTGATCTCTTTTTCTTACTTTTCTTCTTCACTTTTCTTAGAAATCAATTTTAAACTTCAAAAGTATTTAGATAAACTGATCTCTTTTTCTTACTTTTCTTCTTCACTTTTCTTAGAAATCAATTTTAAACTTCAAATGTATTTAGTTAAACTGATCTCTTTTTCTTACTTTTCTTCTTCACTTTTCTTAGAAATCAATTTTAAACTTCAAATGTATTTAGTTAAACTGATCTCTTTTTCTTACTTTTCTTCTTCACTTTTCTTAGAAATCAATTTTAAACTTCAAATGTATTTAGATAAACTGATCTCTTTTTCTTACTTTTCTTCTTCACTTTTCTTAGAAATCAATTTTAAACTTCAAATGTATTTAGTTAAACTGATCTCTTTTTCTTACTTTTCTTCTTCACTTTTCTTAGAAATCAATTTTAAACTTCAAATGTATTTAGTTAAACTGATCTCTTTTTCTTACTTTTCTTCTTCACTTTTCTTAGAAATCAATTTTAAACTTCAAATGTATTTAGTTAAACTGAACTCTTTTTCTTACTTTTCTTCTTCACTTTTCTTAGAAATCAATTTTAAACTTCAAATGTATTTAGTTAAACTGATCTCTTTTTCTTACTTTTCTTCTTCACTTTTCTTAGAAATCAATTTTAAACTTCAAATGTATTTAGTTAAACTGATCTCTTTTTCTTACTTTTCTTCTTCACTTTTCTTAGAAATCAATTTTAAACTTCAAATGTATTTAGTTAAACTGATCTATTTTTCTTAACTTTTCTTCTTCACTTTTCTTAGAAATCAATTTTAAACTTCAAATGTATTTAGTTAAACAGATCTCTTTTTCTTACTTTTCTTCTTCACTTTTCTTAGAAATCAATTTTAAACTTCAAATGTATTTAGTTAAACTGATCTATTTTTCTTACTTTTCTTCTTCACTTTTCTTAGAAATCAATTTTAAACTTCAAATGTATTTAGTTAAACTGATCTCTTTTTCTTAACTTTTCTTCTTCACTTTTCTTAGAAATCAATTTTAAACTTCAAATGTATTTAGTTAAACTGATCTCTTTTTCTTACTTTTCTTCTTCACTTTTCTTAGAAATCAATTTTAAACTTCAAATGTATTTAGTTAAACTGATCTCTTTTTCTTACTTTTCTTCTTCACTTTTCTTAGAAATCAATTTTAAACTTCAAAAGTATTTAGTTAAACTGATCTCTTTTTCTTACTTTTCTTCTTCACTTTTCTTAGAAATCAATTTTAAACTTCAAATGTATTTAGTTAAACTGATCTCTTTTTCTTACTTTTCTTCTTCACTTTTCTTAGAAATCAATTTTAAACTTCAAAAGTATTTAGATAAACTGATCTCTTTTTCTTAACTTTTCTTCTTCACTTTTCTTAGAAATCAATTTTAAACTTCAAATGTATTTAGTTAAACAGATCTCTTTTTCTTACTTTTCTTCTTCACTTTTCTTAGAAATCAATTTTAAACTTCAAATGTATTTAGTTAAACTGATCTATTTTTCTTACTTTTCTTCTTCACTTTTCTTAGAAATCAATTTTAAACTTCAAATGTATTTAGTTAAACTGATCTCTTTTTCTTACTTTTCTTCTTCACTTTTCTTAGAAATCAATTTTAAACTTCAAAAGTATTTAGATAAACTGATCTCTTTTTCTTAACTTTTCTTCTTCACTTTTCTTAGAAATCAATTTTAAACTTCAAATGTATTTAGTTAAACTGATCTATTTTTCTTACTTTTCTTCTTCACTTTTCTTAGAAATCAATTTTAAACTTCAAATGTATTTAGTTAAACTGATCTCTTTTTCTTAACTTTTCTTCTTCACTTTTCTTAGAAATCAATTTTAAACTTCAAATGTATTTAGTTAAACTGATCTCTTTTTCTTACTTTTCTTCTTCACTTTTCTTAGAAATCAATTTTAAACTTCAAATGTATTTAGTTAAACTGATCTATTTTTCTTAACTTTTCTTCTTCACTTTTCTTAGAAATCAATTTTAAACTTCAAATGTATTTAGTTAAACAGATCTCTTTTTCTTACTTTTCTTCTTCACTTTTCTTAGAAATCAATTTTAAACTTCAAATGTATTTAGTTAAACTGATCTATTTTTCTTACTTTTCTTCTTCACTTTTCTTAGAAATCAATTTTAAACTTCAAATGTATTTAGTTAAACTGATCTCTTTTTCTTAACTTTTCTTCTTCACTTTTCTTAGAAATCAATTTTAAACTTCAAATGTATTTAGTTAAACTGATCTCTTTTTCTTACTTTTCTTCTTCACTTTTCTTAGAAATCAATTTTAAACTTCAAATGTATTTAGTTAAACTGATCTCTTTTTCTTACTTTTCTTCTTCACTTTTCTTAGAAATCAATTTTAAACTTCAAATGTATTTAGTTAAACTGATCTCTTTTTCTTAACTTTTCTTCTTCACTTTTCTTAGAAATCAATTTTAAACTTCAAATGTATTTAGTTAAACTGATCTCTTTTTCTTACTTTTCTTCTTCACTTTTCTTAGAAATCAATTTTAAACTTCAAATGTATTTAGTTAAACTGATCTATTTTTCTTAACTTTCTTCTTCACTTTTCTTAGAAATCAATTTTAAACTTCAAATGTATTTAGTTAAACTGATCTCTTTTTCTTACTTTTCTTCTTCACTTTTCTTAGAAATCAATTTTAAAATTCAAATGTATTTAGTTAAACTGATCTCTTTTTCTTACTTTTCTTCTTCACTTTTCTTAGAAATCAATTTTAAACTTCAAATGTATTTAGTTAAACTGATCTCTTTTTCTTACTTTTCTTCTTCACTTTTCTTAGAAATCAATTTTAAACTTCAAATGTATTTAGTTAAACTGATCTCTTTTTCTTAACTTTTCTTCTTCACTTTTCTTAGAAATCAATTTTAAACTTCAAATGTATTTAGTTAAACTGATCTCTTTTTCTTAACTTTTCTTCTTCACTTTTCTTAGAAATCAATTTTAAACTTCAAATGTATTTAGATAAACTGATCTCTTTTTCTTACTTTTCTTCTTCACTTTTCTTAGAAATCAATTTTAAACTTCAAATGTATTTAGTTAAACTGATCTCTTTTTCTTACTTTTCTTCTTCACTTTTCTTAGAAATCAATTTTAAACTTCAAATGTATTTAGTTAAACTGATCTATTTTTCTTAACTTTTCTTCTTCACTTTTCTTAGAAATCAATTTTAAACTTCAAATGTATTTAGTTAAACTGATCTCTTTTTCTTACTTTTCTTCTTCACTTTTCTTAGAAATCAATTTTAAACTTCAAATGTATTTAGTTAAACTGATCTCTTTTTCTTACTTTTCTTCTTCACTTTTCTTAGAAATCAATTTTAAACTTCAAATGTATTTAGTTAAACTGATCTATTTTTCTTAACTTTTCTTCTTCACTTTTCTTAGAAATCAATTTTAATTTTCAAATGTATTTAGTTAAACTGATCTATTTTTCTTACTTTTCTTCTTCACTTTTCTTAGAAATCAATTTTAAACTTCAAATGTATTTAGTTAAACTGATCTCTTTTTCTTACTTTTCTTCTTCACTTTTCTTAGAAATCAATTTTAAACTTCAAATGTATTTAGATAAACTGATCTCTTTTTCTTACTTTTCTTCTTCACTTTTCTTAGAAATCAATTTTAAACTTCAAATGTATTTAGTTAAACTGATCTCTTTTTCTTACTTTTTTCTTCACTTTTCTTAGAAATCAATTTTTTCAAATGTATTTAGTTAAACTGATCTCTTTTTCTTACTTTTCTTCTTCACTTTTCTTAGAAATCAATTTTAAACTTCAAATGTATTTAGTTAAACTGATCTCTTTTTCTTACTTTTCTTCTTCACTTTTCTTAGAAATCAATTTTAAACTTCAAATGTATTTAGTTAAACTGATCTCTTTTTCTTACTTTTCTTCTTCACTTTTCTTAGAAATCAATTTTAAACTTCAAATGTATTTAGATAAACTGATCTCTTTTTCTTACTTTTCTTCTTCACTTTTCTTAGAAATCAATTTTAAACTTCAAATGTATTTAGTTAAACTGATCTCTTTTTCTTACTTTTCTTCTTCACTTTTCTTAGAAATCAATTTTAAATTTCAAATGTATTTAGTTAAACTGATCTCTTTTTCTTACTTTTCTTCTTCACTTTTCTTAGAAATCAATTTTAAACTTCAAATGTATTTAGTTAAACTGATCTCTTTTTCTTACTTTTCTTCTTCACTTTTCTTAGAAATCAATTTTAAACTTCAAATGTATTTAGTTAAACTGATCTCTTTTTCTTACTTTTCTTCTTCACTTTTCTTAGAAATCAATTTTAAACTTCAAATGTATTTAGTTAAACTGATCTCTTTTTCTTACTTTTCTTCTTCACTTTTCTTAGAAATCAATTTTAAATTTCAAATGTATTTAGTTAAACTGATCTCTTTTTCTTAACTTTTCTTCTTCACTTTTCTTAGAAATCAATTTTAAACTTCAAATGTATTTAGTTAAACTGATCTCTTTTTCTTACTTTTCTTCTTCACTTTTCTTAGAAATCAATTTTAAACTTCAAATGTATTTAGTTAAACTGATCTCTTTTTCTTACTTTTCTTCTTCACTTTTCTTAGAAATCAATTTTAAACTTCAAATGTATTTAGTTAAACTGAACTCTTTTTCTTACTTTTCTTCTTCACTTTTCTTAGAAATCAATTTTAAACTTCAAATGTATTTAGTTAAACTGATCTCTTTTTCTTACTTTTCTTCTTCACTTTTCTTAGAAATCAATTTTAAACTTCAAATGTATTTAGTTAAACTGATCTATTTTTCTTAACTTTTCTTCTTCACTTTTCTTAGAAATCAATTTTAAACTTCAAATGTATTTAGTTAAACTGATCTCTTTTTCTTACTTTTCTTCTTCACTTTTCTTAGAAATCAATTTTAAACTTCAAATGTATTTAGTTAAACTGATCTATTTTTCTTACTTTTCTTCTTCACTTTTCTTAGAAATCAATTTTAAACTTCAAATGTATTTAGTTAAACTGATCTCTTTTTCTTAACTTTTCTTCTTCACTTTTCTTAGAAATCAATTTTAAACTTCAAATGTATTTAGTTAAACTGATCTCTTTTTCTTACTTTTCTTCTTCACTTTTCTTAGAAATCAATTTTAAACTTCAAATGTATTTAGTTAAACTGATCTCTTTTTCTTACTTTTCTTCTTCACTTTTCTTAGAAATCAATTTTAAACTTCAAATGTATTTAGTTAAACTGAACTCTTTTTCTTAACTTTTCTTCTTCACTTTTCTTAGAAATCAATTTTAAACTTCAAATGTATTTAGTTAAACTGATCTCTTTTTCTTACTTTTCTTCTTCACTTTTCTTAGAAATCAATTTTAAACTTCAAAAGTATTTAGTTAAACTGATCTCTTTTTCTTACTTTTCTTCTTCACTTTTCTTAGAAATCAATTTTAAACTTCAAATGTATTTAGTTAAACTGATCTCTTTTTCTTACTTTTCTTCTTCACTTTTCTTAGAAATCAATTTTAAACTTCAAATGTATTTAGTTAAACTGATCTCTTTTTCTTACTTTTCTTCTTCACTTTTCTTAGAAATCAATTTTAAACTTCAAATGTATTTAGTTAAACTGATCTATTTTTCTTAACTTTTCTTCTTCACTTTTCTTAGAAATCAATTTTAAACTTCAAATGTATTTAGTTAAACTGATCTCTTTTTCTTACTTTTCTTCTTCACTTTTCTTAGAAATCAATTTTAAACTTCAAATGTATTTAGTTAAACTGATCTCTTTTTCTTACTTTTCTTCTTCACTTTTCTTAGAAATCAATTTTAAACTTCAAATGTATTTAGTTAAACTGATCTCTTTTTCTTACTTTTCTTCTTCACTTTTCTTAGAAATCAATTTTAAACTTCAAATGTATTTAGTTAAACTGATCTCTTTTTCTTAACTTTCTTCTTCACTTTTCTTAGAAATCAATTTTAAACTTCAAATGTATTTAGTTAAACTGATCTCTTTTTCTTACTTTTCTTCTTCACTTTTCTTAGAAATCAATTTTAAACTTCAAATGTATTTAGTTAAACTGATCTCTTTTTCTTACTTTTCTTCTTCACTTTTCTTAGAAATCAATTTTAAACTTCAAATGTATTTAGTTAAACTGATCTCTTTTTCTTACTTTTCTTCTTCACTTTTCTTAGAAATCAATTTTAAACTTTAAAAGTATTTAGATAAACTGATCTCTTTTTCTTAACTTTTCTTCTTCACTTTTCTTAGAAATCAATTTTAAATTTCAAATGTATTTAGTTAAACTGATCTCTTTTTCTTACTTTTCTTCTTCACTTTTCTTAGAAATCAATTTTAAACTTCAAATGTATTTAGTTAAACTGATCTCTTTTTCTTACTTTTCTTCTTCACTTTTCTTAGAAATCAATTTTAAACTTCAAATGTATTTAGTTAAACTGATCTCTTTTTCTTACTTTTCTTCTTCACTTTTCTTAGAAATCAATTTTAAACTTCAAATGTATTTAGTTAAACTGATCTCTTTTTCTTACTTTTCTTCTTCACTTTTCTTAGAAATCAATTTTAAACTTCAAATGTATTTAGTTAAACTGATCTCTTTTTCTTACTTTTCTTCTTCACTTTTCTTAGAAATCAATTTTAAACTTCAAATGTATTTAGTTAAACTGATCTCTTTTTCTTACTTTTCTTCTTCACTTTTCTTAGAAATCAATTTTAAACTTCAAATGTATTTAGTTAAACTGATCTCTTTTTCTTACTTTTCTTCTTCACTTTTCTTAGAAATCAATTTTAAACTTCAAATGTATTTAGTTAAACTGATCTCTTTTTCTTACTTTTCTTCTTCACTTTTCTTAGAAATCAATTTTAAACTTCAAATGTATTTAGTTAAACTGATCTCTTTTTCTTAACTTTTCTTCTTCACTTTTCTTAGAAATCAATTTTAAACTTCAAATGTATTTAGTTAAACTGATCTCTTTTTCTTAACTTTTCTTCTTCACTTTTCTTAGAAATCAATTTTAAACTTCAAATGTATTTAGTTAAACTGATCTCTTTTTCTTACTTTTCTTCTTCACTTTTCTTAGAAATCAATTTTAAACTTCAAATGTATTTAGTTAAACTGATCTCTTTTTCTTACTTTTCTTCTTCACTTTTCTTAGAAATCAATTTTAAACTTCAAATGTATTTAGTTAAACTGATCTCTTTTTCTTACTTTTCTTCTTCACTTTTCTTAGAAATCAATTTTAAACTTCAAATGTATTTAGTTAAACTGATCTATTTTTCTTAACTTTTCTTCTTCACTTTTCTTAGAAATCAATTTTAAACTTCAAATGTATTTAGTTAAACTGATCTCTTTTTCTTAACTTTTCTTCTTCACTTTTCTTAGAAATCAATTTTAAACTTCAAATGTATTTAGTTAAACTGATCTCTTTTTCTTACTTTTCTTCTTCACTTTTCTTAGAAATCAATTTTAAACTTCAAATGTATTTAGATAAACTGATCTCTTTTTCTTACTTTTCTTCTTCACTTTTCTTAGAAATCAATTTTAAACTTCAAATGTATTTAGTTAAACTGATCTCTTTTTCTTAACTTTTCTTCTTCACTTTTCTTAGAAATCAATTTTAAATTTCAAATGTATTTAGTTAAACTGATCTATTTTTCTTAACTTTCTTCTTCACTTTTCTTAGAAATCAATTTTAAACTTCAAATGTATTTAGTTAAACTGATCTCTTTTTCTTAACTTTTCTTCTTCACTTTTCTTAGAAATCAATTTTAAACTTCAAATGTATTTAGTTAAACTGATCTCTTTTTCTTACTTTTCTTCTTCACTTTTCTTAGAAATCAATTTTAAACTTCAAATGTATTTAGTTAAACTGATCTCTTTTTCTTACTTTTCTTCTTCACTTTTCTTAGAAATCAATTTTAAACTTCAAATGTATTTAGTTAAACTGATCTCTTTTTCTTACTTTTCTTCTTCACTTTTCTTAGAAATCAATTTTAAACTTCAAATGTATTTAGTTAAACTGATCTCTTTTTCTTACTTTTCTTCTTCACTTTTCTTAGAAATCAATTTTAAACTTCAAATGTATTTAGTTAAACTGATCTCTTTTTCTTAACTTTCCTCTTCACTTTTCTTAGAAATCAATTTTAAACTTCAAATGTATTTAGTTAAACTGATCTCTTTTTCTTAACTTTTCTTCTTCACTTTTCTTAGAAATCAATTTTAAACTTCAAATGTATTTAGTTAAACTGATCTCTTTTTCTTAACTTTTCTTCTTCACTTTTCTTAGAAATCAATTTTAAACTTCAAATGTATTTAGTTAAACTGATCTCTTTTTCTTACTTTTCTTCTTCACTTTTCTTAGAAATCAATTTTAAAATTCAAATGTATTTAGTTAAACTGATCTCTTTTTCTTAACTTTCCTCTTCACTTTTCTTAGAAATCAATTTTAAACTTCAAATGTATTTAGTTAAACTGATCTCTTTTTCTTAACTTTTCTTCTTCACTTTTCTTAGAAATCAATTTTAAACTTCAAATGTATTTAGTTAAACTGATCTCTTTTTCTTACTTTTCTTCTTCACTTTTCTTAGAAATCAATTTTAAACTTCAAATGTATTTAGTTAAACTGATCTCTTTTTCTTACTTTTCTTCTTCACTTTTCTTAGAAATCAATTTTAAATTTCAAATGTATTTAGTTAAACTGATCTATTTTTCTTAACTTTTCTTCTTCACTTTTCTTAGAAATCAATTTTAAACTTCAAATGTATTTAGTTAAACTGATCTCTTTTTCTTACTTTTCTTCTTCACTTTTCTTAGAAATCAATTTTAAACTTCAAATGTATTTAGTTAAACTGATCTCTTTTTCTTAACTTTTCTTCTTCACTTTTCTTAGAAATCAATTTTAAACTTCAAATGTATTTAGTTAAACTGATCTCTTTTTCTTACTTTTCTTCTTCACTTTTCTTAGAAATCAATTTTAAACTTCAAATGTATTTAGTTAAACTGATCTCTTTTTCTTAACTTTTCTTCTTCACTTTTCTTAGAAATCAATTTTAAACTTCAAATGTATTTAGTTAAACTGATCTCTTTTTCTTACTTTTCTTCTTCACTTTTCTTAGAAATCAATTTTAAACTTCAAATGTATTTAGTTAAACTGATCTATTTTTCTTAACTTTTCTTCTTCACTTTTCTTAGAAATCAATTTTAAACTTCAAATGTATTTAGTTAAACTGATCTCTTTTTCTTACTTTTCTTCTTCACTTTTCTTAGAAATCAATTTTAAACTTCAAATGTATTTAGTTAAACTGATCTCTTTTTCTTAACTTTTCTTCTTCACTTTTCTTAGAAATCAATTTTAAACTTCAAATGTATTTAGTTAAACTGATCTCTTTTTCTTACTTTTCTTCTTCACTTTTCTTAGAAATCAATTTTAAACTTCAAATGTATTTAGTTAAACTGATCTCTTTTTCTTACTTTTCTTCTTCACTTTTCTTAGAAATCAATTTTAAACTTCAAATGTATTTAGTTAAACTGATCTCTTTTTCTTACTTTTCTTCTTCACTTTTCTTAGAAATCAATTTTAAACTTCAAATGTATTTAGTTAAACTGATCTCTTTTTCTTACTTTTCTTCTTCACTTTTCTTAGAAATCAATTTTAAACTTCAAATGTATTTAGTTAAACTGATCTCTTTTTCTTAACTTTCTTCTTCACTTTTCTTAGAAATCAATTTTAAACTTCAAATGTATTTAGTTAAACTGATCTCTTTTTCTTAACTTTCCTCTTCACTTTTCTTAGAAATCAATTTTAAACTTCAAATGTATTTAGTTAAACTGATCTCTTTTTCTTAACTTTTCTTCTTCACTTTTCTTAGAAATCAATTTTAAACTTCAAATGTATTTAGTTAAACTGATCTCTTTTTCTTAACTTTTCTTCTTCACTTTTCTTAGAAATCAATTTTAAACTTCAAATGTATTTAGTTAAACTGATCTCTTTTTCTTAACTTTTCTTCTTCACTTTTCTTAGAAATCAATTTTAAACTTCAAATGTATTTAGTTAAACTGATCTCTTTTTCTTACTTTTCTTCTTCACTTTTCTTAGAAATCAATTTTAAACTTCAAATGTATTTAGTTAAACTGATCTCTTTTTCTTAACTTTTCTCTTCACTTTTCTTAGAAATCAATTTTAAACTTCAAATGTATTTAGTTAAACTGATCTCTTTTTCTTAACTTTTCTTCTTCACTTTTCTTAGAAATCAATTTTAAACTTCAAATGTATTTAGTTAAACTGATCTCTTTTTCTTAACTTTTCTTCTTCACTTTTCTTAGAAATCAATTTTAAACTTCAAATGTATTTAGTTAAACTGATCTCTTTTTCTTAACTTTTCTTCTTCACTTTTCTTAGAAATCAATTTTAAACTTCAAATGTATTTAGTTAAACTGATCTCTTTTTCTTACTTTTCTTCTTCACTTTTCTTAGAAATCAATTTTAAACTTCAAATGTATTTAGTTAAACTGATCTCTTTTTCTTAACTTTTCTTCTTCACTTTTCTTAGAAATCAATTTTAAACTTCAAATGTATTTAGTTAAACTGATCTCTTTTTCTTACTTTTCTTCTTCACTTTTCTTAGAAATCAATTTTAAACTTCAAATGTATTTAGTTAAAACTGATCTCTTTTTCTTAACTTTTCTTCTTCACTTTTCTTAGAAATCAATTTTAAACTTCAAATGTATTTAGTTAAACTGATCTCTTTATCAA
>CAMPDV010006569.1:0-19035 GCA_946699065.1 Loxodes magnus
TTGATAACTAATTATTATTGATTTTATGACTTTTTTTCTTACTTTTCTTCTTCACTTTTCATGGAAATATAATCAAAAATATCTTTTTGACTAGTATTTGATAACTAATTATTATTGATTTTATGACTTTTTTTCTTACTTTTCTTCTTCACTTTTCATGGAAATATGAGCGAAAATATCTTTTTGACTAGTATTTGATAACTAATTATTATTGATTTTATGAATTTTTTTCTTACTTTTCTTCTTCACTTTTCATGGAAATATGAGCGAAAATATCTTTTTGACTAGTATTTGATAACTAATTATTATTGATTTTATGACTTTTTTTCTTACTTTTCTTCTTCACTTTTCATGGAAATATGAGCGAAAATATCTTTTTGACTAGTATAACTAATTATTATTGATTTTATGACTTTTTTTTCTTACTTTTCTTCTTCACTTTTCATGGCAATATAATCAAAAATATCTTTTTAACTAGTATAACTAATTATTATTGATTTTATGACTTTTTTTATGACTTTTCTTCTTCACTTTTATTAAAAATATGATCAAAAATATCTTTTTGACTAGTATTTGATAACTAATTATTATTGATTTTATGACTTTTTTTCTTACTTTTCTTCTTCACTTTTCATGGAAATATGATCAAAAATATCTTTTTGACTAGTATAACTAATTATTATTGATTTTATGACTTTTTTTCTTACTTTTCTTCTTCACTTTTCATGGAAATATGAGCGAAAATATCTTTTTGACTAGTATTTGATAACTAATTATTATTGATTTTATGACTTTTTTTCTTACTTTTCTTCTTCACTTTTCATGGAAATATGGGCGAAAATATCTTTTTGACTAGAATTTGATAACTAATTATTATTGATTTTATGACTTTTTTTCTTACTTTTCTTCTTCACTTTTCATGGAAATATAATCAAAAATATCTTTTTAACTAGCATAACTAATTATTATTGATTTTATGACTTTTTTTTCTTACTTTTCTTCTTCACTTTTCATGGAAATATAATCAAAAATATCTTTTTGACTAGTATTTGATAACTAATTATTATTGATTTTATGACTTTTTTTCTTACTTTTCTTCTTCACTTTTCATGGAAATATAATCAAAAATATCTTTTTGACTAGTATTTGATAACTAATTATTATTGATTTTATGACTTTTTTTCTTACTTTTCTTCTTCACTTTTCATGGAAATATGAGCGAAAATATCTTTTTAACTAGTATTTGATAACTAATTATTATTGATTTTATGACTTTTTTTCTTACTTTTTTCTTCACTTTTCATGGAAATATGAGCGAAAATATCTTTTTGACTAGTATAACTAATTATTATTGATTTTATGACTTTTTTTATGACTTTTCTTCTTCACTTTTATTAAAAATATGATCAAAAATATCTTTTTGACTAGTATTTGATAACTAATTATTATTGATTTTATGACTTTTTTTTCTTACTTTTCTTCTTCACTTTTCATGGAAATATAATCAAAAATATCTTTTTGACTAGTATTTGATAATGTATTATTATTGATTTTATGACTTTTTTTATGACTTTTCTTCTTCACTTTTCATGGAAATATAATCAAAAATATCTTTTTGACTAGTATTTGATAACTAATTATTATTGATTTTATGACTTTTTTTCTTACTTTTTTCTTCACTTTTCATGGAAATATGAGCGAAAATATCTTTTTAACTAGTATTTGATAACTAATTATTATTGATTTTATGATTTTTTTTCTTACTTTTCTTCTTCACTTTTCATGGAAATATAATCAAAAATATCTTTTTGACTAGTATAACTAATTATTATTGATTTTATGACTTTTTTTCTTACTTTTCTTCTTCACTTTTATTAAAAATATGATCAAAAATATCTTTTTGACTAGTATTTGATAACTAATTATTATTGATTTTATGACTTTTTTTCTTACTTTTCTTCTTCACTTTTCATGGAAATATGAGCGAAAATATCTTTTTGACTAGTATAACTAATTATTATTGATTTTATGACTTTTTTTCTTACTTTTCTTCTTCACTTTTCATGGAAATATAATCAAAAATATCTTTTTGACTAGTATTTGATAACTAATTATTATTGATTTTATGACTTTTTTTCTTACTTTTCTTCTTCACTTTTCATGGAAATATGGGCGAAAATATCTTTTTGACTAGAATTTGATAACTAATTATTATTGATTTTATGACTTTTTTTCTTACTTTTCTTCTTCACTTTTCATGGAAATATAATCAAAAATATCTTTTTAACTAGCATAACTAATTATTATTGATTTTATGACTTTTTTTCTTACTTTTCTTCTTCACTTTTCATGGAAATATAATCAAAAATATCTTTTTGACTAGTATTTGATAACTAATTATTATTGATTTTATGACTTTTTTTCTTACTTTTCTTCTTCACTTTTCATGGAAATATAATCAAAAATATCTTTTTGACTAGTATTTGATAACTAATTATTATTGATTTTATGACTTTTTTTCTTACTTTTCTTCTTCACTTTTCATGGAAATATAATCAAAAATATCTTTTTGACTAGTATTTGAAACTAATTATTATTGATTTTATGACTTTTTTTCTTACTTTTCTTCTTCACTTTTCATGGAAATATAATCAAAAATATCTTTTTGACTAGTAAAACTAATTATTATTGATTTTATGACTTTTTTTCTTACTTTTCTTCTTCACTTTTCATAAAAATATAATCAAAAATATCTTTTTGACTAGTAAAACTAATTATTATTGATTTTATGACTTTTTTTCTTACTTTTCTTCTTCACTTTTCATGGAAATATAATCAAAAATATCTTTTTGACTAGTATTTGAAACTGTATTATTATTGATTTTATGACTTTTTTTCTTACTTTTCTTCTTCACTTTTCATGGAAATATAATCAAAAATATCTTTTTGACTAGTAAAACTAATTATTATTGATTTTATGACTTTTTTTCTTACTTTTCTTCTTCACTTTTCATGGAAATATAATCAAAAATATCTTTTTTACTAGTATTTATAACTAATTATTATTGATTTTATGATTTTTTTTTCTTACTTTTCTTCTTCACTTTTCATGGAAATATAATCAAAAATATCTTTTTGACTAGTATTTGAAACTAATTATTATTGATTTTATGACTTTTTTTCTTACTTTTCTTCTTCACTTTTCATGGAAATATGATCAAAAATATCTTTTTACTAGTATTTGATAACTAATTATTATTGATTTTATGACTTTTTTTCTTACTTTTCTTCTTCACTTTTCATGGAAATATAATCAAAAATATCTTTTTGACTAGTATTTGATAACTAATTATTATTGATTTTATGACTTTTTTTCTTACTTTTCTTCTTCACTTTTCATGGAAATATAATCAAAAATATCTTTTTGACTAGTATTTGATAACTAATTATTATTGATTTTATGACTTTTTTTCTTACTTTTCTTCTTCACTTTTCATGGAAATATAATCAAAAATATCTTTTTGACTAGTATAACTAATTATTATTGATTTTATGACTTTTTTTCTTACTTTTCTTCTTCACTTTTCATAAAAATATAATCAAAAATATCTTTTTGACTAGTATAACTAATTATTATTGATTTTATGACTTTTTTTTCTTACTTTTCTTCTTCACTTTTCATGGAAATATAATCAAAAATATCTTTTTGACTAGTATTTGATAACTAATTATTATTGATTTTATGACTTTTTTTCTTACTTTTCTTCTTCACTTTTCATGGAAATATGATCAAAAATATCTTTTTGACTAGTATTTGATAACTAATTATTATTGATTTTATGACTTTTTTTCTTACTTTTCTTCTTCACTTTTCATGGAAATATAATCAAAAATATCTTTTTGACTAGTATTTGATAACTAATTATTATTGATTTTATGACTTTTTTTCTTACTTTTCTTCTCACTTTTCATGGAAATATAATCAAAAATATCTTTTTTGACTAGTATTTATAACTAATTATTATTGATTTTATGACTTTTTTTCTTACTTTTCTTCTTCACTTTTCATGGAAATATAATCAAAAATATCTTTTTGACTAGTAAAACTAATTATTATTGATTTTATGACTTTTTTTCTTACTTTTCTTCTTCACTTTTCATGGAAATATAATCAAAAATATCTTTTTGACTAGTATTTGAAACTAATTATTATTGATTTTATGACTTTTTTTCTTACTTTTCTTCTTCACTTTTCATGGAAATATAATCAAAAATATCTTTTTTACTAGTAAAACTAATTATTATTGATTTTATGACTTTTTTTCTTACTTTTCTTCTTCACTTTTCATGGAAATATAATCAAAAATATCTTTTTTACTAGTATTTGAAACTAATTATTATTGATTTTATGACTTTTTTTCTTACTTTTCTTCTTCACTTTTCATGGAAATATAATCAAAAATATCTTTTTGACTAGTATTTGATAACTAATTATTATTGATTTTATGACTTTTTTTCTTACTTTTCTTCTTCACTTTTCATGGAAATATAATCAAAAATATCTTTTTGACTAGTATTTGATAACTAATTATTATTGATTTTATGACTTTTTTTCTTACTTTTCTTCTTCACTTTTCATGGAAATATAATCAAAAATATCTTTTTGACTAGTATAACTAATTATTATTGATTTTATGACTTTTTTTCTTACTTTTCTTCTTCACTTTTCATGGAAATATGATCAAAAATATCTTTTTGACTAGTATAACTAATTATTATTGATTTTATGACTTTTTTTCTTACTTTTCTTCTTCACTTTTCATGGAAATATAATCAAAAATATCTTTTTGACTAGTATAACTAATTATTATTGATTTTATGACTTTTTTTCTTACTTTTCTTCTTCACTTTTCATGGAAATATAATCAAAAATATCTTTTTTACTAGTATAACTAATTATTATTGATTTTATGACTTTTTTTCTTACTTTTCTTCTTCACTTTTCATGGAAATATGATCAAAAATATCTTTTTGACTAGTATTTGATAACTAATTATTATTGATTTTATGACTTTTTTTCTTACTTTTCTTCTTCACTTTTCATGGAAATATAATCAAAAATATCTTTTTGACTAGTATTTGATAACTAATTATTATTGATTTTATGACTTTTTTTCTTACTTTTCTTCTTCACTTTTCATGGAAATATAATCAAAAATATCTTTTTGACTAGTATTTGATAACTAATTATTATTGATTTTATGACTTTTTTTCTTACTTTTCTTCTTCACTTTTCATGGAAATATAATCAAAAATATCTTTTTGACTAGTATTTGATAACTAATTATTATTGATTTTATGACTTTTTTTCTTACTTTTCTTCTTCACTTTTCATGGAAATATAATCAAAAATATCTTTTTTACTAGTATTTATAACTAATTATTATTGATTTTATGACTTTTTTTCTTACTTTTCTTCTTCACTTTTCATGGAAATATAATCAAAAATATCTTTTTGACTAGTATAACTAATTATTATTGATTTTATGACTTTTTTTCTTACTTTTCTTCTTCACTTTTCATGGAAATATAATCAAAAATATCTTTTTGACTAGTATAACTAATTATTATTGATTTTATGACTTTTTTTCTTACTTTTCTTCTTCACTTTTCATGGAAATATAATCAAAAATATCTTTTTGACTAGTATTTGATAACTAATTATTATTGATTTTATGACTTTTTTTCTTACTTTTCTTCTTCACTTTTCATGGAAATATAATCAAAAATATCTTTTTGACTAGTATTTGATAACTAATTATTATTGATTTTATGACTTTTTTTCTTACTTTTCTTCTTCACTTTTCATGGAAATATAATCAAAAATATCTTTTTTACTAGTATAACTAATTATTATTGATTTTATGACTTTTTTTCTTACTTTTCTTCTTCACTTTTCATGGAAATATAATCAAAAATATCTTTTTGACTAGTATTTGATAACTAATTATTATTGATTTTATGACTTTTTTTCTTACTTTTCTTCTTCACTTTTCATGGAAATATGATCAAAAATATCTTTTTGACTAGTATTTGATAACTAATTATTATTGATTTTATGACTTTTTTTCTTACTTTTCTTCTTCACTTTTCATGGAAATATAATCAAAAATATCTTTTTGACTAGTATTTGATAACTAATTATTATTGATTTTATGACTTTTTTTCTTACTTTTCTTCTTCACTTTTCATGGAAATATAATCAAAAATATCTTTTTGACTAGTATTTGATAACTAATTATTATTGATTTTATGACTTTTTTTCTTACTTTTCTTCTTCACTTTTCATGGAAATATAATCAAAAATATCTTTTTGACTAGTATAACTAATTATTATTGATTTTATGACTTTTTTTCTTACTTTTCTTCTTCTCTTTTCATGGAAATATAATCAAAAATATCTTTTAAACTATTTGATAACTAATTATTATTGATTTTATGACTTTTTTTCTTACTTTTCTTCTTCACTTTTCATTACAAATATGATCAAAAATATCTTTTTAACTAGTATTTGATAACTAATTATTATTGATTTTATGACTTTTTTTCTTACTTTTCTTCTTCACTTTTCATGCAAATATTATCAAAAATATCTTTTTGACTAGTAAAACTAATTATTACTGATTTTATGACTTTTTTTCTTACTTTTCTTCTTCACTTTTCATGGAAATATAATCAAAAATATCTTTTCTAGTATAACTAATTATTATTGATTTTATGACTTTTTTTCTTACTTTTCTTCTTCTCTTTTCATGGAAATATAATCAAAAATATCTTTTTTACTAGATTTATAACTAATTATTATTGATTTTATGACTTTTTTTCTTACTTTTCTTCTTCACTTTTCATGCAAATATAATCAAAAATATCTTTTTCTAGTATTTATAACTAATTATTATTGATTTTATGACTTTTTTTCTTACTTTTCTTCTTCACTTTTCATGGAAATATAATCAAAAATATCTTTTTGACTAGTATTTGAAACTAATTATTATTGATTTTATGACTTTTTTTCTTACTTTTCTTCTTCACTTTTCATGCAAATATAATCAAAAATATCTTTTTTACTAGTAAAACTAATTATTATTGATTTTATGACTTTTTTTCTTACTTTTCTTCTTCACTTTTCATGGAAATATAATCAAAAATATCTTTTTTACTAGTATAACTAATTATTATTGATTTTATGACTTTTTTTCTTACTTTTCTTCTTCACTTTTCATGGAAATATAATCAAAAATATCTTTTTGACTAGTATAACTAATTATTATTGATTTTATGACTTTTTTTCTTACTTTTCTTCTTCACTTTTCATGGAAATATAATCAAAAATATCTTTTTGACTAGTGATAACTAATTATTATTGATTTTATGACTTTTTTTCTTACTTTTCTTCTTCACTTTTCATGGAAATATAATCAAAAATATCTTTTTTACTAGTATTTGATAACTAATTATTATTGATTTTATGACTTTTTTTCTTACTTTTCTTCTTCACTTTTCATGGAAATATAATCAAAAATATCTTTTTGACTAGTATAACTAATTATTATTGATTTTATGACTTTTTTTCTTACTTTTCTTCTTCACTTTTCATGGAAATATAATCAAAAATATCTTTTTGACTAGTATAACTAATTATTATTGATTTTATGACTTTTTTTCTTACTTTTCTTCTTCACTTTTCATGGAAATATAATCAAAAATATCTTTTTGACTAGTATAACTAATTATTATTGATTTTATGACTTTTTTTCTTACTTTTCTTCTTCACTTTTCATGGAAATATGAGCAAAAATATCTTTTTTACTAGTATTTATAACTAATTATTATTGATTTTATGACTTTTTTTCTTACTTTTCTTCTTCACTTTTCATGGAAATATAATCAAAAATATCTTTTTGACTAGTATAACTAATTATTATTGATTTTATGACTTTTTTTCTTACTTTTCTTCTTCACTTTTCATGGAAATATAATCAAAAATATCTTTTTGACTAGTATTTGATAACTAATTATTATTGATTTTATGACTTTTTTTCTTACTTTTCTTCTTCACTTTTCATGGAAATATAATCAAAAATATCTTTTTTACTAGCAAATATAATCAAAAATATTTGATAACTAATTATTATTGATTTTATGACTTTTTTTCTTACTTTTCTTCTTCACTTTTCATGGAAATATAATCAAAAATATCTTTTTGACTAGTATTTGATAACTAATTATTATTGATTTTATGACTTTTTTTCTTACTTTTCTTCTTCACTTTTCATGGAAATATAATCAAAAATATCTTTTTTACTAGTATAACTAATTATTATTGATTTTATGACTTTTTTTCTTACTTTTCTTCTTCACTTTTCATGGAAATATAATCAAAAATATCTTTTTGACTAGTATAACTAATTATTATTGATTTTATGACTTTTTTTCTTACTTTTCTTCTTCACTTTTCATGGAAATATAATCAAAAATATCTTTTTTACTAGTATAACTAATTATTATTGATTTTATGACTTTTTTTCTTACTTTTCTTCTTCACTTTTCATTGAAATATAATCAAAAATATCTTTTTGACTAGTATTTGATAACTAATTATTATTGATTTTATGACTTTTTTTCTTACTTTTCTTCTTCACTTTTCATGGAAATATAATCAAAAATATCTTTTTGACTAGTATTTGATAACTAATTATTATTGATTTTATGACTTTTTTTCTTACTTTTCTTCTTCACTTTTCATGGAAATATAATCAAAAATATCTTTTTGACTAGTATTTGATAACTAATTATTATTGATTTTATGACTTTTTTTCTTACTTTTCTTCTTCACTTTTCATGGAAATATAATCAAAAATATCTTTTTGACTAGTATTTGATAACTAATTATTATTGATTTTATGACTTTTTTTCTTACTTTTCTTCTTCACTTTTCATGGAAATATAATCAAAAATATCTTTTTTACTAGTATTTGATAACTAATTATTATTGATTTTATGACTTTTTTTCTTACTTTTCTTCTTCACTTTTCATGGAAATATAATCAAAAATATCTTTTTGACTAGTATTTGATAACTAATTATTATTGATTTTATGACTTTTTTTCTTACTTTTCTTCTTCACTTTTCATGGAAATATAATCAAAAATATCTTTTTTACTAGTATTTGATAACTAATTATTATTGATTTTATGACTTTTTTTCTTACTTTTCTTCTTCACTTTTCATGGAAATATAATCAAAAATATCTTTTTTACTAGTATAACTAATTATTATTGATTTTATGACTTTTTTTCTTACTTTTCTTCTTCACTTTTCATGGAAATATAATCAAAAATATCTTTTTGACTAGTGATAACTAATTATTATTGATTTTATGACTTTTTTTCTTACTTTTCTTCTTCACTTTTCATGGAAATATAATCAAAAATATCTTTTTGACTAGTATAACTAATTATTATTGATTTTATGACTTTTTTTCTTACTTTTCTTCTTCACTTTTCATGGAAATATAATCAAAAATATCTTTTTGACTAGTACTTTTCATGCAAATATAATCAAAAAATCTTTTCTAATGACTAATTATTATTGATTTTATGACTTTTTTTCTGACTTTTCTTCTTCACTTTTCATGGAAATATAATCAAAAATATCTTTTCTAGTTTTTAACTAATTATTATTGATTTTATGACTTTTTTTCTTAACTTTTCATGGAAATATGAGCGAAAATATCTTTTTATAGTATTGATAACTAATTTTATGACTTTTTTTTCTTACTTTTCTTCTTCACTTTTCATGGAAATATAATCAAAAATATCTTTTTGACTAGTATTTGATAACTAATTATTATTGATTTTATGACTTTTTTTCTTACTTTTCTTCTTCACTTTTCATGGAAATATAATCAAAAATATCTTTTTTACTAGCAAAACTAATTATTATTGATTTTATGACTTTTTTTCTTACTTTTCTTCTTCACTTTTCATGGAAATATAATCAAAAATATCTTTTTTACTAGTATTTGAAACTAATTATTATTGATTTTATGACTTTTTTTCTTACTTTTCTTCTTCACTTTTCATGGAAATATAATCAAAAATATCTTTTTGACTAGTATTTGAAACTAATTATTATTGATTTTATGACTTTTTTTCTTACTTTTCTTCTTCACTTTTCATGGAAATATAATCAAAAATATCTTTTTGACTAGTATTTGATAACTAATTATTATTGATTTTATGACTTTTTTTCTTACTTTTCTTCTTCACTTTTCATGGAAATATTATCGAAAATATCTTTTTGACTAGTAAAACTAATTATTATTGATTTTATGACTTTTTTTCTTACTTTTCTTCTTCACTTTTCATAAAAATATAATCAAAAATATCTTTTTTACTAGTATTTGATAACTAATTATTATTGATTTTATGACTTTTTTTCTTACTTTTCTTCTTCACTTTTCATGGAAATATAATCAAAAATATCTTTTTGACTAGTATTTGATAACTGTATTATTATTGATTTTATGACTTTTTTTCTTACTTTTCTTCTTCACTTTTCATGGAAATATAATCAAAAATATCTTTTTGACTAGTATTTGATAACTAATTATTATTGATTTTATGACTTTTTTTCTTACTTTTCTTCTTCACTTTTCATGGAAATATAATCAAAAATATCTTTTTTACTAGTATTTGATAACTAATTATTATTGATTTTATGACTTTTTTTCTTACTTTTCTTCTTCACTTTTCATGGAAATATAATCAAAAATATCTTTTTGACTAGTATTTGATAACTAATTATTATTGATTTTATGACTTTTTTTCTTACTTTTCTTCTTCACTTTTCATGGAAATATAATCAAAAATATCTTTTTGACTAGTATTTGATAACTAATTATTATTGATTTTATGACTTTTTTTCTTACTTTTCTTCTTCACTTTTCATGGAAATATTATCAAAAATATCTTTTTGACTAGTATTTGAAACTAATTATTATTGATTTTATGACTTTTTTTCTTACTTTTCTTCTTCACTTTTCATGGAAATATAATCAAAAATATCTTTTTTACTAGTATTTGATAACTAATTATTATTGATTTTATGACTTTTTTTCTTACTTTTCTTCTTCACTTTTCATGGAAATATAATCAAAAATATCTTTTTGACTAGTATTTGATAACTAATTATTATTGATTTTATGACTTTTTTTCTTACTTTTCTTCTTCACTTTTCATGGAAATATAATCAAAAATATCTTTTTTACTAGTATTTGAAACTAATTATTATTGATTTTATGACTTTTTTTCTTACTTTTCTTCTTCACTTTTCATGGAAATATAATCAAAAATATCTTTTTGACTAGTATTTATAACTAATTATTATTGATTTTATGACTTTTTTTCTTACTTTTCTTCTTCACTTTTCATGGAAATATAATCAAAAATATCTTTTTTACTAGTATTTGAAACTGTATTATTATTGATTTTATGACTTTTTTTCTTACTTTTCTTCTTCACTTTTCATGGAAATATAATCAAAAATATCTTTTTTACTAGTAAAACTAATTATTATTGATTTTATGACTTTTTTTCTTACTTTTCTTCTTCACTTTTCATGGAAATATAATCAAAAATATCTTTTTGACTAGTAAAACTAATTATTATTGATTTTATGACTTTTTTTCTTACTTTTCTTCTTCACTTTTCATGGAAATATAATCAAAAATATCTTTTTGACTAGTATTTGATAACTAATTATTATTGATTTTATGACTTTTTTTCTTACTTTTCTTCTTCACTTTTCATGGAAATATAATCAAAAATATCTTTTTGACTAGTATTTGATAACTAATTATTATTGATTTTATGACTTTTTTTCTTACTTTTCTTCTTCACTTTTATTAAAAATATGATCAAAAATATCTTTTTGACTAGTATTTGATAACTAATTATTATTGATTTTATGACTTTTTTTCTTACTTTTCTTCTTCACTTTTCATGGAAATATTATCAAAAATATCTTTTTGACTAGTATTTGAAACTAATTATTATTGATTTTATGACTTTTTTTCTTACTTTTCTTCTTCACTTTTCATGGAAATATAATCAAAAATATCTTTTTTACTAGTATTTGATAACTAATTATTATTGATTTTATGACTTTTTTTCTTACTTTTCTTCTTCACTTTTCATGGAAATATAATCAAAAATATCTTTTTGACTAGTATTTGATAACTAATTATTATTGATTTTATGACTTTTTTTCTTACTTTTCTTCTTCACTTTTCATGGAAATATAATCAAAAATATCTTTTTGACTAGTATTTGATAACTAATTATTATTGATTTTATGACTTTTTTTCTTACTTTTCTTCTTCACTTTTCATGGAAATATAATCAAAAATATCTTTTTTACTAGTATTTGATAACTAATTATTATTGATTTTATGACTTTTTTTCTTACTTTTCTTCTTCACTTTTCATGGAAATATAATCAAAAATATCTTTTTGACTAGTATTTGATAACTAATTATTATTGATTTTATGACTTTTTTTCTTACTTTTCTTCTTCACTTTTCATGGAAATATAATCAAAAATATCTTTTTGACTAGTATTTGATAACTAATTATTATTGATTTTATGACTTTTTTTCTTACTTTTCTTCTTCACTTTTCATGGAAATATTATCAAAAATATCTTTTTGACTAGTAAAACTAATTATTATTGATTTTATGACTTTTTTTCTTACTTTTCTTCTTCACTTTTCATGGAAATATAATCAAAAATATCTTTTTTACTAGTATTTGATAACTAATTATTATTGATTTTATGACTTTTTTTCTTACTTTTCTTCTTCACTTTTCATGGAAATATAATCAAAAATATCTTTTTGACTAGTATTTGATAACTAATTATTATTGATTTTATGACTTTTTTTCTTACTTTTCTTCTTCACTTTTCATGGAAATATAATCAAAAATATCTTTTTTACTAGTAAAACTAATTATTATTGATTTTATGACTTTTTTTCTTACTTTTCTTCTTCACTTTTCATGGAAATATAATCAAAAATATCTTTTTGACTAGTATAACTAATTATTATTGATTTTATGACTTTTTTTCTTACTTTTCTTCTTCACTTTTCATGGAAATATAATCAAAAATATCTTTTTTACTAGTAAAACTAATTATTATTGATTTTATGACTTTTTTTCTTACTTTTCTTCTTCACTTTTCATGGAAATATAATCAAAAATATCTTTTTTACTAGTAAAACTAATTATTATTGATTTTATGACTTTTTTTCTTACTTTTCTTCTTCACTTTTCATGGAAATATAATCAAAAATATCTTTTTGACTAGTAAAACTAATTATTATTGATTTTATGACTTTTTTTCTTACTTTTCTTCTTCACTTTTCATGGAAATATAATCAAAAATATCTTTTTGACTAGTATTTGATAACTAATTATTATTGATTTTATGACTTTTTTTCTTACTTTTCTTCTTCACTTTTCATGGAAATATAATCAAAAATATCTTTTTGACTAGTATTTGATAACTAATTATTATTGATTTTATGACTTTTTTTCTTACTTTTCTTCTTCACTTTTATTAAAAATATGATCAAAAATATCTTTTTGACTAGTATTTGATAACTAATTATTATTGATTTTATGACTTTTTTTCTTACTTTTCTTCTTCACTTTTCATGGAAATATTATCAAAAATATCTTTTTGACTAGTAAAACTAATTATTATTGATTTTATGACTTTTTTTCTTACTTTTCTTCTTCACTTTTCATGGAAATATAATCAAAAATATCTTTTTTACTAGTATTTGATAACTAATTATTATTGATTTTATGACTTTTTTTCTTACTTTTCTTCTTCACTTTTCATGGAAATATAATCAAAAATATCTTTTTGACTAGTATTTGATAACTAATTATTATTGATTTTATGACTTTTTTTCTTACTTTTCTTCTTCACTTTTCATGGAAATATAATCAAAAATATCTTTTTGACTAGTATTTGATAACTAATTATTATTGATTTTATGACTTTTTTTCTTACTTTTCTTCTTCACTTTTCATGGAAATATAATCAAAAATATCTTTTTTACTAGTATTTGATAACTAATTATTATTGATTTTATGACTTTTTTTCTTACTTTTCTTCTTCACTTTTCATGGAAATATAATCAAAAATATCTTTTTGACTAGTATTTGATAACTAATTATTATTGATTTTATGACTTTTTTTCTTACTTTTCTTCTTCACTTTTCATGGAAATATAATCAAAAATATCTTTTTGACTAGTATTTGATAACTAATTATTATTGATTTTATGACTTTTTTTCTTACTTTTCTTCTTCACTTTTCATGGAAATATTATCAAAAATATCTTTTTGACTAGTAAAACTAATTATTATTGATTTTATGACTTTTTTTCTTACTTTTCTTCTTCACTTTTCATGGAAATATAATCAAAAATATCTTTTTTACTAGTATTTGATAACTAATTATTATTGATTTTATGACTTTTTTTCTTACTTTTCTTCTTCACTTTTCATGGAAATATAATCAAAAATATCTTTTTGACTAGTATTTGATAACTAATTATTATTGATTTTATGACTTTTTTTCTTACTTTTCTTCTTCACTTTTCATGGAAATATAATCAAAAATATCTTTTTTACTAGTAAAACTAATTATTATTGATTTTATGACTTTTTTTCTTACTTTTCTTCTTCACTTTTCATGGAAATATAATCAAAAATATCTTTTTGACTAGTATAACTAATTATTATTGATTTTATGACTTTTTTTCTTACTTTTCTTCTTCACTTTTCATGGAAATATAATCAAAAATATCTTTTTTACTAGTAAAACTAATTATTATTGATTTTATGACTTTTTTTCTTACTTTTCTTCTTCACTTTTCATGGAAATATAATCAAAAATATCTTTTTTACTAGTAAAACTAATTATTATTGATTTTATGACTTTTTTTCTTACTTTTCTTCTTCACTTTTCATGGAAATATAATCAAAAATATCTTTTTGACTAGTAAAACTAATTATTATTGATTTTATGACTTTTTTTCTTACTTTTCTTCTTCACTTTTCATGGAAATATAATCAAAAATATCTTTTTGACTAGTATTTGATAACTAATTATTATTGATTTTATGACTTTTTTTCTTACTTTTCTTCTTCACTTTTCATGGAAATATAATCAAAAATATCTTTTTGACTAGTATTTGATAACTAATTATTATTGATTTTATGACTTTTTTTCTTACTTTTCTTCTTCACTTTTATTAAAAATATGATCAAAAATATCTTTTTGACTAGTATTTGATAACTAATTATTATTGATTTTATGACTTTTTTTCTTACTTTTCTTCTTCACTTTTCATGGAAATATAATCAAAAATATCTTTTTGACTAGTATAACTAATTATTATTGATTTTATGACTTTTTTTCTTACTTTTCTTCTTCACTTTTCATGGAAATATAATCAAAAATATCTTTTTTACTAGTAAAACTAATTATTATTGATTTTATGACTTTTTTTCTTACTTTTCTTCTTCACTTTTCATGGAAATATAATCAAAAATATCTTTTTTACTAGTAAAACTAATTATTATTGATTTTATGACTTTTTTTCTTACTTTTCTTCTTCACTTTTCATGGAAATATAATCAAAAATATCTTTTTGACTAGTATAACTAATTATTATTGATTTTATGACTTTTTTTCTTACTTTTCTTCTTCACTTTTCATGGAAATATAATCAAAAATATCTTTTTTACTAGTATTTGATAACTAATTATTATTGATTTTATGACTTTTTTTCTTACTTTTCTTCTTCACTTTTCATGGAAATATAATCAAAAATATCTTTTTTACTAGTAAAACTAATTATTATTGATTTTATGACTTTTTTTCTTACTTTTCTTCTTCACTTTTCATGGAAATATAATCAAAAATATCTTTTTGACTAGTATTTGATAACTAATTATTATTGATTTTATGACTTTTTTTCTTACTTTTCTTCTTCACTTTTCATGGAAATATAATCAAAAATATCTTTTTTACTAGTATAACTAATTATTATTGATTTTATGACTTTTTTTCTTACTTTTCTTCTTCACTTTTCATGGAAATATAATCAAAAATATCTTTTTGACTAGTATTTGATAACTAATTATTATTGATTTTATGACTTTTTTTCTTACTTTTCTTCTTCACTTTTCATGGAAATATAATCAAAAATATCTTTTTGACTAGTAAAACTAATTATTATTGATTTTATGACTTTTTTTCTTACTTTTCTTCTTCACTTTTCATGGAAATATAATCAAAAATATCTTTTTTACTAGTAAAACTAATTATTATTGATTTTATGACTTTTTTTCTTACTTTTCTTCTTCACTTTTCATGGAAATATAATCAAAAATATCTTTTTTACTAGTAAAACTAATTATTATTGATTTTATGACTTTTTTTCTTACTTTTCTTCTTCACTTTTCATGGAAATATAATCAAAAATATCTTTTTGACTAGTATTTGATAACTAATTATTATTGATTTTATGACTTTTTTTCTTACTTTTCTTCTTCACTTTTCATGGAAATATAATCAAAAATATCTTTTTGACTAGTAAAACTAATTATTATTGATTTTATGACTTTTTTTCTTACTTTTCTTCTTCACTTTTCATGGAAATATAATCAAAAATATCTTTTTGACTAGTATTTGATAACTAATTATTATTGATTTTATGACTTTTTTTCTTACTTTTCTTCTTCACTTTTCATGGAAATATAATCAAAAATATCTTTTTGACTAGTATTTGATAACTAATTATTATTGATTTTATGACTTTTTTTCTTACTTTTCTTCTTCACTTTTCATGGAAATATAATCAAAAATATCTTTTTTACTAGTAAAACTAATTATTATTGATTTTATGACTTTTTTTCTTACTTTTCTTCTTCACTTTTCATGGAAATATAATCAAAAATATCTTTTTTACTAGTATTTGATAACTAATTATTACTGATTTTATTACTTTTTTTCTTACTTTTCTTCTTCACTTTTCATGGAAATATAATCAAAAATATCTTTTTTACTAGTAAAACTAATTATTATTGATTTTATGACTTTTTTTCTTACTTTTCTTCTTCACTTTTATTAAAAATATGATCAAAAATATCTTTTTGACTAGTATTTGATAACTAATTATTATTGATTTTATGACTTTTTTTCTTACTTTTCTTCTTCACTTTTCATGGAAATATAATCAAAAATATCTTTTTTACTAGTAAAACTAATTATTACTGATTTTATGACTTTTTTTCTTACTTTTCTTCTTCACTTTTCATGGAAATATTATCAAAAATATCTTTTTGACTAGTATTTGATAACTAATTATTATTGATTTTATGACTTTTTTTCTTACTTTTCTTCTTCACTTTTCATGGAAATATAATCAAAAATATCTTTTTTACTAGTATTTGATAACTAATTATTATTGATTTTATGACTTTTTTTCTTACTTTTCTTCTTCACTTTTCATGGAAATATAATCAAAAATATCTTTTTTACTAGTAAAACTAATTATTATTGATTTTATGACTTTTTTTCTTACTTTTCTTCTTCACTTTTATTAAAAATATGATCAAAAATATCTTTTTGACTAGTATTTGATAACTAATTATTATTGATTTTATGACTTTTTTTCTTACTTTTCTTCTTCACTTTTCATGGAAATATAATCAAAAATATCTTTTTGACTAGTAAAACTAATTATTATTGATTTTATGACTTTTTTTCTTACTTTTCTTCTTCACTTTTCATGGAAATATAATCAAAAATATCTTTTTTACTAGTAAAACTAATTATTATTGATTTTATGACTTTTTTTCTTACTTTTCTTCTTCACTTTTCATGGAAATATAATCAAAAATATCTTTTTGACTAGTATTTGATAACTAATTATTATTGATTTTATGACTTTTTTTCTTACTTTTCTTCTTCACTTTTCATGGAAATATAATCAAAAATATCTTTTTGACTAGTATTTGATAACTAATTATTATTGATTTTATGACTTTTTTTCTTACTTTTCTTCTTCACTTTTCATGGAAATATAATCAAAAATATCTTTTTTACTAGTAAAACTAATTATTATTGATTTTATGACTTTTTTTCTTACTTTTCTTCTTCACTTTTCATGGAAATATAATCAAAAATATCTTTTTTACTAGTATTTGATAACTAATTATTATTGATTTTATGACTTTTTTTCTTACTTTTCTTCTTCACTTTTCATGGAAATATAATCAAAAATATCTTTTTTACTAGTAAAACTAATTATTATTGATTTTATGACTTTTTTTCTTACTTTTCTTCTTCACTTTTATTAAAAATATGATCAAAAATATCTTTTTGACTAGTATTTGATAACTAATTATTATTGATTTTATGACTTTTTTTCTTACTTTTCTTCTTCACTTTTCATGGAAATATAATCAAAAATATCTTTTTTACTAGTAAAACTAATTATTACTGATTTTATGACTTTTTTTCTTACTTTTCTTCTTCACTTTTCATGGAAATATAATCAAAAATATCTTTTTGACTAGTATTTGATAACTAATTATTATTGATTTTATGACTTTTTTTCTTACTTTTCTTCTTCACTTTTCATGGAAATATAATCAAAAATATCTTTTTGACTAGTAAAACTAATTATTATTGATTTTATGACTTTTTTTCTTACTTTTCTTCTTCACTTTTCATGGAAATATAATCAAAAATATCTTTTTTACTAGTAAAACTAATTATTATTGATTTTATGACTTTTTTTCTTACTTTTCTTCTTCACTTTTCATGGAAATATAATCAAAAATATCTTTTTGACTAGTAAAACTAATTATTATTGATTTTATG
>CAMPDV010006570.1:0-22255 GCA_946699065.1 Loxodes magnus
AAAGAGTAATTTTAATACCAGAGTGAGTTAACAAAGTAAGAAAAAAAGTATTGTAATTTTAGAAGTAAAAAAAAGCATAGTTTTTGATATGTTTTGAAGTGAGAAAGAGTAATTTTAATACCAGAGTGAGTTAACAAAGTAAGAAAAAAAGTAGTGTAATTTTAGAAGTAAAAAAAAGCATAGTTTTTGATATGTTTTGAAGTGAGAAAGAGTAATTTTAATACCAGAGTGAGTTAACAAAGTAAGAAAAAAAGTAGTGTAATTTTAGAAGTAAAAAAAAGCATAGTTTTTGATATGTTTTGAAGTGAGAAAGAGTAATTTTAATACCAGAGTGAGTTAACAAAGTAAGAAAAAAAGTAGTGTAATTTTAGAAGTAAAAAAAAGCATAGTTTTTGATATGTTTTGAAGTGAGAAAGAGTAATTTTAATACCAGAGTGAGTTAACAAAGTAAGAAAAAAAGTATTGTAATTTTAGAAGTAAAAAAAAGCATAGTTTTTGATATGTTTTGAAGTGAGAAAGAGTAATTTTAATACCAGAGTGAGTTAACAAAGTAAGAAAAAAAGTAGTGTAATTTTAGAAGTAAAAAAAAGCATAGTTTTTGATATGTTTTGAAGTGAGAAAGAGTAATTTTAATACCAGAGTGAGTTAACAAAGTAAGAAAAAAAGTATTGTAATTTTAGAAGTAAAAAAAAGCATAATTTTTTATATGTTTTGAAGTGAGAAAGAGTAATTTTAATACCAGAGTGAGTTAACAAAGTAAGAAAAAAAGTAGTGTAATTTTAGAAGTAAAAAAAAGCATAGTTTTTGATATGTTTTGAAGTGAGAAAGAGTAATTTTAATACCAGAGTGAGTTAACAAAGTAAGAAAAAAAGTAGTGTAATTTTAGAAGTAAAAAAAAGCATAGTTTTTGATATGTTTTGAAGTGAGAAAGAGTAATTTTAATACCAGAGTGAGTTAACAAAGTAAGAAAAAAAGTATTGTAATTTTAGAAGTAAAAAAAAGCATAGTTTTTGATATGTTTTGAAGTGAGAAAGAGTAATTTTAATACCAGAGTGAGTTAACAAAGTAAGAAAAAAAGTAGTGTAATTTTAGAAGTAAAAAAAAGCATAGTTTTTGATATGTTTTGAAGTGAGAAAGAGTAATTTTAATACCAGAGTGAGTTAACAAAGTAAGAAAAAAAGTAGTGTAATTTTAGAAGTAAAAAAAAGCATAGTTTTTGATATGTTTTGAAGTGAGAAAGAGTAATTTTAATACCAGAGTGAGTTAACAAAGTAAGAAAAAAAGTAGTGTAATTTTTACAGTAAAAAAAGCATAGTTTTTGATATGTTTTGAAGTGAGAAAGAGTAATTTTAATACCAGAGTGAGTTAACAAAGTAAGAAAAAAAGTAGTGTAATTTTAGAAGTAAAAAAAAGCATAGTTTTTGATATGTTTTGAAGTGAGAAAGAGTAATTTTAATACCAGAGTGAGTTAACAAAGTAAGAAAAAAAGTAGTGTAATTTTAGAAGTAAAAAAAAGCATAGTTTTTGATATGTTTTGAAGTGAGAAAGAGTAATTTTAATACCAGAGTGAGTTAACAAAGTAAGAAAAAAAGTAGTGTAATTTTAGAAGTAAAAAAAAGCATAGTTTTTGATATGTTTGAAGTGAGAAAGAGTAATTTTAATACCAGAGTGAGTTAACAAAGTAAGAAAAAAAGTATTGTAATTTTAGAAGTAAAAAAAAGCATAGTTTTTGATATGTTTTGAAGTGAGAAAGAGTAATTTTAATACCAGAGTGAGTTAACAAAGTAAGAAAAAAAGTATTGTAATTTTAGAAGTAAAAAAAAGCATAGTTTTTGATATGTTTTGAAGTGAGAAAGAGTAATTTTAATACCAGAGTGAGTTAACAAAGTAAGAAAAAAAGTAGTGTAATTTTAGAAGTAAAAAAAGCATAGTTTTTGATATGTTTTGAAGTGAGAAAGAGTAATTTTAATACCAGAGTGAGTTAACAAAGTAAGAAAAAAAGTATTGTAATTTTAGAAGTAAAAAAAAGCATAATTTTTGATATGTTTTGAAGTGAGAAAGAGTAATTTTAATACCAGAGTGAGTTAACAAAGTAAGAAAAAAAGTATTGTAATTTTAGAAGTAAAAAAAAGCATAATTTTTTATATGTTTTGAAGTGAGAAAGAGTAATTTTAATACCAGAGTGAGTTAACAAAGTAAGAAAAAAAGTAGTGTAATTTTAGAAGTAAAAAAAAGCATAGTTTTTGATATGTTTTGAAGTGAGAAAGAGTAATTTTAATACCAGAGTGAGTTAACAAAGTAAGAAAAAAAGTATTGTAATTTTAGAAGTAAAAAAAAGCATAGTTTTTGATATGTTTTGAAGTGAGAAAGAGTAATTTTAATACCAGAGTGAGTTAACAAAGTAAGAAAAAAAGTAGTGTAATTTTAGAAGTAAAAAAAAGCATAGTTTTTGATATGTTTTGAAGTGAGAAAGAGTAATTTTAATACCAGAGTGAGTTAACAAAGTAAGAAAAAAAGTAGTGTAATTTTAGAAGTAAAAAAAAGCATAGTTTTTGATATGTTTTGAAGTGAGAAAGAGTAATTTTAATACCAGAGTGAGTTAACAAAGTAAGAAAAAAAGTAGTGTAATTTTTACAGTAAAAAAAGCATAGTTTTTGATATGTTTTGAAGTGAGAAAGAGTAATTTTAATACCAGAGTGAGTTAACAAAGTAAGAAAAAAAGTAGTGTAATTTTAGAAGTAAAAAAAGCATAGTTTTTTGATATGTTTTGAAGTGAGAAAGAGTAATTTTAATACCAGAGTGAGTTAACAAAGTAAGAAAAAAAGTATTGTAATTTTAGAAGTAAAAAAAAAGCATAGTTTTTGATATGTTTTGAAGTGAGAAAGAGTAATTTTAATACCAGAGTGAGTTAACAAAGTAAGAAAAAAAGTAGTGTAATTTTAGAAGTAAAAAAAAGCATAGTTTTTGATATGTTTTGAAGTGAGAAAGAGTAATTTTAATACCAGAGTGAGTTAACAAAGTAAGAAAAAAAGTATTGTAATTTTAGAAGTAAAAAAAAGCATAGTTTTTGATATGTTTTGAAGTGAGAAAGAGTAATTTTAATACCAGAGTGAGTTAACAAAGTAAGAAAAAAAGTATTGTAATTTTAGAAGTAAAAAAAAGCATAGTTTTTGATATGTTTTGAAGTGAGAAAGAGTAATTTTAATACCAGAGTGAGTTAACAAAGTAAGAAAAAAAGTAGTGTAATTTTAGAAGTAAAAAAAAGCATAGTTTTTGATATGTTTTGAAGTGAGAAAGAGTAATTTTAATACCAGAGTGAGTTAACAAAGTAAGAAAAAAAGTATTGTAATTTTAGAAGTAAAAAAAAGCATAATTTTTTATATGTTTTGAAGTGAGAAAGAGTAATTTTAATACCAGAGTGAGTTAACAAAGTAAGAAAAAAAGTATTGTAATTTTAGAAGTAAAAAAAAGCATAGTTTTTGATATGTTTTGAAGTGAGAAAGAGTAATTTTAATACCAGAGTGAGTTAACAAAGTAAGAAAAAAAGTAGTGTAATTTTAGAAGTAAAAAAAAGCATAGTTTTTGATATGTTTTGAAGTGAGAAAGAGTAATTTTAATACCAGAGTGAGTTAACAAAGTAAGAAAAAAAGTAGTGTAATTTTAGAAGTAAAAAAAAGCATAGTTTTTGATATGTTTTGAAGTGAGAAAGAGTAATTTTAATACCAGAGTGAGTTAACAAAGTAAGAAAAAAAGTATTGTAATTTTTTAGAAGTAAAAAAAAGCATAGTTTTTGATATGTTTTGAAGTGAGAAAGAGTAATTTTAATACCAGAGTGAGTTAACAAAGTAAGAAAAAAAGTATTGTAATTTTAGAAGTAAAAAAAAGCATAATTTTTGATATGTTTTGAAGTGAGAAAGAGTAATTTTAATACCAGAGTGAGTTAACAAAGTAAGAAAAAAAGTAGTGTAATTTTAGAAGTAAAAAAAAGCATAGTTTTTGATATGTTTTGAAGTGAGAAAGAGTAATTTTAATACCAGAGTGAGTTAACAAAGTAAGAAAAAAAGTAGTGTAATTTTAGAAGTAAAAAAAAGCATAGTTTTTGATATGTTTTGAAGTGAGAAAGAGTAATTTTAATACCAGAGTGAGTTAACAAAGTAAGAAAAAAAGTAGTGTAATTTTAGAAGTAAAAAAAAGCATAGTTTTTGATATGTTTTGAAGTGAGAAAGAGTAATTTTAATACCAGAGTGAGTTAACAAAGTAAGAAAAAAAGTAGTGTAATTTTAGAAGTAAAAAAAAGCATAGTTTTTGATATGTTTTGAAGTGAGAAAGAGTAATTTTAATACCAGAGTGAGTTAACAAAGTAAGAAAAAAAGTAGTGTAATTTTAGAAGTAAAAAAAAGCATAGTTTTTGATATGTTTTGAAGTGAGAAAGAGTAATTTTAATACCAGAGTGAGTTAACAAAGTAAGAAAAAAAGTAGTGTAATTTTAGAAGTAAAAAAAAGCATAGTTTTTGATATGTTTTGAAGTGAGAAAGAGTAATTTTAATACCAGAGTGAGTTAACAAAGTAAGAAAAAAAGTATTGTAATTTTAGAAGTAAAAAAAAGCATAGTTTTTGATATGTTTTGAAGTGAGAAAGAGTAATTTTAATACCAGAGTGAGTTAACAAAGTAAGAAAAAAAGTATTGTAATTTTAGAAGTAAAAAAAAGCATAGTTTTTGATATGTTTTGAAGTGAGAAAGAGTAATTTTAATACCAGAGTGAGTTAACAAAGTAAGAAAAAAAGTAGTGTATTTTTAGAAGTAAAAAAAAGCATAGTTTTTGATATGTTTTGAAGTGAGAAAGAGTAATTTTAATACCAGAGTGAGTTAACAAAGTAAGAAAAAAAGTATTGTAATTTTAGAAGTAAAAAAAAGCATAGTTTTTTATATGTTTTGAAGTGAGAAAGAGTAATTTTAATACCAGAGTGAGTTAACAAAGTAAGAAAAAAAGTAGTGTAATTTTAGAAGTAAAAAAAAGCATAGTTTTTGATATGTTTTGAAGTGAGAAAGAGTAATTTTAATACCAGAGTGAGTTAACAAAGTAAGAAAAAAAGTAGTGTAATTTTAGAAGTAAAAAAAAGCATAGTTTTTGATATGTTTTGAAGTGAGAAAGAGTAATTTTAATACCAGAGTGAGTTAACAAAGTAAGAAAAAAAGTATTGTAATTTTAGAAGTAAAAAAAAGCATAGTTTTTGATATGTTTTGAAGTGAGAAAGAGTAATTTTAATACCAGAGTGAGTTAACAAAGTAAGAAAAAAAGTATTGTAATTTTAGAAGTAAAAAAAAGCATAGTTTTTGATATGTTTTGAAGTGAGAAAGAGTAATTTTAATACCAGAGTGAGTTAACAAAGTAAGAAAAAAAGTATTGTAATTTTAGAAGTAAAAAAAAGCATAGTTTTTGATATGTTTTGAAGTGAGAAAGAGTAATTTTAATACCAGAGTGAGTTAACAAAGTAAGAAAAAAAGTAGTGTAATTTTAGAAGTAAAAAAAAGCATAGTTTTTGATATGTTTTGAAGTGAGAAAGAGTAATTTTAATACCAGAGTGAGTTAACAAAGTAAGAAAAAAAGTAGTGTAATTTTAGAAGTAAAAAAAAGCATAGTTTTTGATATGTTTTGAAGTGAGAAAGAGTAATTTTAATACCAGAGTGAGTTAACAAAGTAAGAAAAAAAGTATTGTAATTTTAGAAGTAAAAAAAAGCATAGTTTTTGATATGTTTTGAAGTGAGAAAGAGTAATTTTAATACCAGAGTGAGTTAACAAAGTAAGAAAAAAAGTATTGTAATTTTAGAAGTAAAAAAAAGCATAATTTTTGATATGTTTTGAAGTGAGAAAGAGTAATTTTAATACCAGAGTGAGTTAACAAAGTAAGAAAAAAAGTAGTGTAATTTTAGAAGTAAAAAAAAGCATAGTTTTTGATATGTTTTGAAGTGAGAAAGAGTAATTTTAATACCAGAGTGAGTTAACAAAGTAAGAAAAAAAGTATTGTAATTTTAGAAGTAAAAAAAAGCATAGTTTTTGATATGTTTTGAAGTGAGAAAGAGTAATTTTAATACCAGAGTGAGTTAACAAAGTAAGAAAAAAAGTATTGTAATTTTAGAAGTAAAAAAAAGCATAATTTTTGATATGTTTTGAAGTGAGAAAGAGTAATTTTAATACCAGAGTGAGTTAACAAAGTAAGAAAAAAAGTAGTGTATTTTTAGAAGTAAAAAAAAGCATAGTTTTTGATATGTTTTGAAGTGAGAAAGAGTAATTTTAATACCAGAGTGAGTTAACAAAGTAAGAAAAAAAGTATTGTAATTTTAGAAGTAAAAAAAAGCATAGTTTTTGATATGTTTTGAAGTGAGAAAGAGTAATTTTAATACCAGAGTGAGTTAACAAAGTAAGAAAAAAAGTAGTGTAATTTTAGAAGTAAAAAAAAGCATAGTTTTTGATATGTTTTGAAGTGAGAAAGAGTAATTTTAATACCAGAGTGAGTTAACAAAGTAAGAAAAAAAGTAGTGTAATTTTAGAAGTAAAAAAAAGCATAGTTTTTGATATGTTTTGAAGTGAGAAAGAGTAATTTTAATACCAGAGTGAGTTAACAAAGTAAGAAAAAAAGTAGTGTAATTTTAGAAGTAAAAAAAAGCATAGTTTTTGATATGTTTTGAAGTGAGAAAGAGTAATTTTAATACCAGAGTGAGTTAACAAAGTAAGAAAAAAAGTATTGTAATTTTAGAAGTAAAAAAAAGCATAATTTTTTATATGTTTTGAAGTGAGAAAGAGTAATTTTAATACCAGAGTGAGTTAACAAAGTAAGAAAAAAAGTAGTGTAATTTTAGAAGTAAAAAAAAGCATAGTTTTTGATATGTTTTGAAGTGAGAAAGAGTAATTTTAATACCAGAGTGAGTTAACAAAGTAAGAAAAAAAGTAGTGTAATTTTAGAAGTAAAAAAAAGCATAGTTTTTGATATGTTTTGAAGTGAGAAAGAGTAATTTTAATACCAGAGTGAGTTAACAAAGTAAGAAAAAAAGTATTGTAATTTTAGAAGTAAAAAAAAGCATAGTTTTTGATATGTTTTGAAGTGAGAAAGAGTAATTTTAATACCAGAGTGAGTTAACAAAGTAAGAAAAAAAGTATTGTAATTTTAGAAGTAAAAAAAAGCATAGTTTTTGATATGTTTTGAAGTGAGAAAGAGTAATTTTAATACCAGAGTGAGTTAACAAAGTAAGAAAAAAAGTATTGTAATTTTAGAAGTAAAAAAAAGCATAGTTTTTGATATGTTTTGAAGTGAGAAAGAGTAATTTTAATACCAGAGTGAGTTAACAAAGTAAGAAAAAAAGTAGTGTAATTTTAGAAGTAAAAAAAAGCATAGTTTTTGATATGTTTTGAAGTGAGAAAGAGTAATTTTAATACCAGAGTGAGTTAACAAAGTAAGAAAAAAAGTAGTGTAATTTTAGAAGTAAAAAAAAGCATAGTTTTTGATATGTTTTGAAGTGAGAAAGAGTAATTTTAATACCAGAGTGAGTTAACAAAGTAAGAAAAAAAGTATTGTAATTTTAGAAGTAAAAAAAAGCATAGTTTTTGATATGTTTTGAAGTGAGAAAGAGTAATTTTAATACCAGAGTGAGTTAACAAAGTAAGAAAAAAAGTATTGTAATTTTAGAAGTAAAAAAAAGCATAATTTTTGATATGTTTTGAAGTGAGAAAGAGTAATTTTAATACCAGAGTGAGTTAACAAAGTAAGAAAAAAAGTAGTGTAATTTTAGAAGTAAAAAAAAGCATAGTTTTTGATATGTTTTGAAGTGAGAAAGAGTAATTTTAATACCAGAGTGAGTTAACAAAGTAAGAAAAAAAGTATTGTAATTTTAGAAGTAAAAAAAAGCATAATTTTTTATATGTTTTGAAGTGAGAAAGAGTAATTTTAATACCAGAGTGAGTTAACAAAGTAAGAAAAAAAGTAGTGTAATTTTAGAAGTAAAAAAAAGCATAGTTTTTGATATGTTTTGAAGTGAGAAAGAGTAATTTTAATACCAGAGTGAGTTAACAAAGTAAGAAAAAAAGTAGTGTAATTTTAGAAGTAAAAAAAAGCATAGTTTTTGATATGTTTTGAAGTGAGAAAGAGTAATTTTAATACCAGAGTGAGTTAACAAAGTAAGAAAAAAAGTATTGTAATTTTAGAAGTAAAAAAAAGCATAGTTTTTGATATGTTTTGAAGTGAGAAAGAGTAATTTTAATACCAGAGTGAGTTAACAAAGTAAGAAAAAAAGTAGTGTAATTTTAGAAGTAAAAAAAAGCATAGTTTTTGATATGTTTTGAAGTGAGAAAGAGTAATTTTAATACCAGAGTGAGTTAACAAAGTAAGAAAAAAAGTAGTGTAATTTTAGAAGTAAAAAAAAGCATAGTTTTTGATATGTTTTGAAGTGAGAAAGAGTAATTTTAATACCAGAGTGAGTTAACAAAGTAAGAAAAAAAGTAGTGTAATTTTAGAAGTAAAAAAAAGCATAGTTTTTGATATGTTTTGAAGTGAGAAAGAGTAATTTTAATACCAGAGTGAGTTAACAAAGTAAGAAAAAAAGTAGTGTATTTTTTAAAGTAAAAAAAAGCATAGTTTTTGATATGTTTTGAAGTGAGAAAGAGTAATTTTAATACCAGAGTGAGTTAACAAAGTAAGAAAAAAAGTAGTGTAATTTTAGAAGTAAAAAAAAGCATAATTTTTTATATGTTTTGAAGTGAGAAAGAGTAATTTTAATACCAGAGTGAGTTAACAAAGTAAGAAAAAAAGTAGTGTAATTTTAGAAGTAAAAAAAAGCATAGTTTTTGATATGTTTTGAAGTGAGAAAGAGTAATTTTAATACCAGAGTGAGTTAACAAAGTAAGAAAAAAAGTAGTGTAATTTTAGAAGTAAAAAAAAGCATAGTTTTTGATATGTTTTGAAGTGAGAAAGAGTAATTTTAATACCAGAGTGAGTTAACAAAGTAAGAAAAAAAGTATTGTAATTTTAGAAGTAAAAAAAAGCATAATTTTTGATATGTTTTGAAGTGAGAAAGAGTAATTTTAATACCAGAGTGAGTTAACAAAGTAAGAAAAAAAGTAGTGTATTTTTAGAAGTAAAAAAAAGCATAGTTTTTGATATGTTTTGAAGTGAGAAAGAGTAATTTTAATACCAGAGTGAGTTAACAAAGTAAGAAAAAAAGTAGTGTAATTTTAGAAGTAAAAAAAAGCATAATTTTTTATATGTTTTGAAGTGAGAAAGAGTAATTTTAATACCAGAGTGAGTTAACAAAGTAAGAAAAAAAGTAGTGTAATTTTAGAAGTAAAAAAAAGCATAGTTTTTGATATGTTTTGAAGTGAGAAAGAGTAATTTTAATACCAGAGTGAGTTAACAAAGTAAGAAAAAAAGTAGTGTAATTTTAGAAGTAAAAAAAAGCATAGTTTTTGATATGTTTTGAAGTGAGAAAGAGTAATTTTAATACCAGAGTGAGTTAACAAAGTAAGAAAAAAAGTATTGTAATTTTAGAAGTAAAAAAAAGCATAATTTTTGATATGTTTTGAAGTGAGAAAGAGTAATTTTAATACCAGAGTGAGTTAACAAAGTAAGAAAAAAAGTAGTGTATTTTTAGAAGTAAAAAAAAGCATAGTTTTTGATATGTTTTGAAGTGAGAAAGAGTAATTTTAATACCAGAGTGAGTTAACAAAGTAAGAAAAAAAGTATTGTAATTTTAGAAGTAAAAAAAAGCATAATTTTTTATATGTTTTGAAGTGAGAAAGAGTAATTTTAATACCAGAGTGAGTTAACAAAGTAAGAAAAAAAGTAGTGTAATTTTAGAAGTAAAAAAAAGCATAGTTTTTGATATGTTTTGAAGTGAGAAAGAGTAATTTTAATACCAGAGTGAGTTAACAAAGTAAGAAAAAAAGTAGTGTAATTTTAGAAGTAAAAAAAAGCATAGTTTTTGATATGTTTTGAAGTGAGAAAGAGTAATTTTAATACCAGAGTGAGTTAACAAAGTAAGAAAAAAAGTATTGTAATTTTAGAAGTAAAAAAAAGCATAGTTTTTGATATGTTTTGAAGTGAGAAAGAGTAATTTTAATACCAGAGTGAGTTAACAAAGTAAGAAAAAAAGTATTGTAATTTTAGAAGTAAAAAAAAGCATAGTTTTTGATATGTTTTGAAGTGAGAAAGAGTAATTTTAATACCAGAGTGAGTTAACAAAGTAAGAAAAAAAGTATTGTAATTTTAGAAGTAAAAAAAAGCATAGTTTTTGATATGTTTTGAAGTGAGAAAGAGTAATTTTAATACCAGAGTGAGTTAACAAAGTAAGAAAAAAAGTAGTGTAATTTTAGAAGTAAAAAAAAGCATAGTTTTTGATATGTTTTGAAGTGAGAAAGAGTAATTTTAATACCAGAGTGAGTTAACAAAGTAAGAAAAAAAGTAGTGTAATTTTAGAAGTAAAAAAAAGCATAGTTTTTGATATGTTTTGAAGTGAGAAAGAGTAATTTTAATACCAGAGTGAGTTAACAAAGTAAGAAAAAAAGTATTGTAATTTTAGAAGTAAAAAAAAGCATAGTTTTTGATATGTTTTGAAGTGAGAAAGAGTAATTTTAATACCAGAGTGAGTTAACAAAGTAAGAAAAAAAGTATTGTAATTTTAGAAGTAAAAAAAAGCATAATTTTTGATATGTTTTGAAGTGAGAAAGAGTAATTTTAATACCAGAGTGAGTTAACAAAGTAAGAAAAAAAGTAGTGTAATTTTAGAAGTAAAAAAAAGCATAGTTTTTGATATGTTTTGAAGTGAGAAAGAGTAATTTTAATACCAGAGTGAGTTAACAAAGTAAGAAAAAAAGTATTGTAATTTTAGAAGTAAAAAAAAGCATAATTTTTTATATGTTTTGAAGTGAGAAAGAGTAATTTTAATACCAGAGTGAGTTAACAAAGTAAGAAAAAAAGTAGTGTAATTTTAGAAGTAAAAAAAAGCATAGTTTTTGATATGTTTTGAAGTGAGAAAGAGTAATTTTAATACCAGAGTGAGTTAACAAAGTAAGAAAAAAAGTAGTGTAATTTTAGAAGTAAAAAAAAGCATAGTTTTTGATATGTTTTGAAGTGAGAAAGAGTAATTTTAATACCAGAGTGAGTTAACAAAGTAAGAAAAAAAGTATTGTAATTTTAGAAGTAAAAAAAAGCATAGTTTTTGATATGTTTTGAAGTGAGAAAGAGTAATTTTAATACCAGAGTGAGTTAACAAAGTAAGAAAAAAAGTAGTGTAATTTTAGAAGTAAAAAAAAGCATAGTTTTTGATATGTTTTGAAGTGAGAAAGAGTAATTTTAATACCAGAGTGAGTTAACAAAGTAAGAAAAAAAGTAGTGTAATTTTAGAAGTAAAAAAAAGCATAGTTTTTGATATGTTTTGAAGTGAGAAAGAGTAATTTTAATACCAGAGTGAGTTAACAAAGTAAGAAAAAAAGTAGTGTAATTTTAGAAGTAAAAAAAAGCATAGTTTTTGATATGTTTTGAAGTGAGAAAGAGTAATTTTAATACCAGAGTGAGTTAACAAAGTAAGAAAAAAAGTAGTGTATTTTTTAAAGTAAAAAAAAGCATAGTTTTTGATATGTTTTGAAGTGAGAAAGAGTAATTTTAATACCAGAGTGAGTTAACAAAGTAAGAAAAAAAGTAGTGTAATTTTAGAAGTAAAAAAAAGCATAGTTTTTGATATGTTTTGAAGTGAGAAAGAGTAATTTTAATACCAGAGTGAGTTAACAAAGTAAGAAAAAAAGTAGTGTAATTTTAGAAGTAAAAAAAAGCATAATTTTTTATATGTTTTGAAGTGAGAAAGAGTAATTTTAATACCAGAGTGAGTTAACAAAGTAAGAAAAAAAGTAGTGTAATTTTAGAAGTAAAAAAAAGCATAGTTTTTGATATGTTTTGAAGTGAGAAAGAGTAATTTTAATACCAGAGTGAGTTAACAAAGTAAGAAAAAAAGTAGTGTAATTTTAGAAGTAAAAAAAAGCATAGTTTTTGATATGTTTTGAAGTGAGAAAGAGTAATTTTAATACCAGAGTGAGTTAACAAAGTAAGAAAAAAAGTATTGTAATTTTAGAAGTAAAAAAAAGCATAGTTTTTGATATGTTTTGAAGTGAGAAAGAGTATTTTTAATACCAGAGTGAGTTAACAAAGTAAGAAAAAAAGTATTGTAATTTTAGAAGTAAAAAAAAGCATAGTTTTTGATATGTTTTGAAGTGAGAAAGAGTAATTTTAATACCAGAGTGAGTTAACAAAGTAAGAAAAAAAGTAGTGTAATTTTAGAAGTAAAAAAAAGCATAGTTTTTGATATGTTTTGAAGTGAGAAAGAGTAATTTTAATACCAGAGTGAGTTAACAAAGTAAGAAAAAAAGTATTGTAATTTTAGAAGTAAAAAAAAGCATAATTTTTGATATGTTTTGAAGTGAGAAAGAGTAATTTTAATACCAGAGTGAGTTAACAAAGTAAGAAAAAAAGTAGTGTAATTTTAGAAGTAAAAAAAAGCATAGTTTTTGATATGTTTTGAAGTGAGAAAGAGTAATTTTAATACCAGAGTGAGTTAACAAAGTAAGAAAAAAAGTAGTGTAATTTTAGAAGTAAAAAAAAGCATAGTTTTTGATATGTTTTGAAGTGAGAAAGAGTAATTTTAATACCAGAGTGAGTTAACAAAGTAAGAAAAAAAGTATTGTAATTTTAGAAGTAAAAAAAAGCATAGTTTTTGATATGTTTTGAAGTGAGAAAGAGTAATTTTAATACCAGAGTGAGTTAACAAAGTAAGAAAAAAAGTATTGTAATTTTAGAAGTAAAAAAAAGCATAGTTTTTGATATGTTTTGAAGTGAGAAAGAGTAATTTTAATACCAGAGTGAGTTAACAAAGTAAGAAAAAAAGTAGTGTAATTTTAGAAGTAAAAAAAAGCATAGTTTTTGATATGTTTTGAAGTGAGAAAGAGTAATTTTAATACCAGAGTGAGTTAACAAAGTAAGAAAAAAAGTAGTGTAATTTTAGAAGTAAAAAAAAGCATAGTTTTTGATATGTTTTGAAGTGAGAAAGAGTAATTTTAATACCAGAGTGAGTTAACAAAGTAAGAAAAAAAGTATTGTAATTTTAGAAGTAAAAAAAAGCATAATTTTTTATATGTTTTGAAGTGAGAAAGAGTAATTTTAATACCAGAGTGAGTTAACAAAGTAAGAAAAAAAGTAGTGTAATTTTAGAAGTAAAAAAAAGCATAGTTTTTGATATGTTTTGAAGTGAGAAAGAGTAATTTTAATACCAGAGTGAGTTAACAAAGTAAGAAAAAAAGTAGTGTAATTTTAGAAGTAAAAAAAAGCATAGTTTTTGATATGTTTTGAAGTGAGAAAGAGTAATTTTAATACCAGAGTGAGTTAACAAAGTAAGAAAAAAAGTATTGTAATTTTAGAAGTAAAAAAAAGCATAATTTTTGATATGTTTTGAAGTGAGAAAGAGTAATTTTAATACCAGAGTGAGTTAACAAAGTAAGAAAAAAAGTAGTGTAATTTTAGAAGTAAAAAAAAGCATAGTTTTTGATATGTTTTGAAGTGAGAAAGAGTAATTTTAATACCAGAGTGAGTTAACAAAGTAAGAAAAAAAGTATTGTAATTTTAGAAGTAAAAAAAAGCATAATTTTTTATATGTTTTGAAGTGAGAAAGAGTAATTTTAATACCAGAGTGAGTTAACAAAGTAAGAAAAAAAGTAGTGTAATTTTAGAAGTAAAAAAAAGCATAGTTTTTGATATGTTTTGAAGTGAGAAAGAGTAATTTTAATACCAGAGTGAGTTAACAAAGTAAGAAAAAAAGTAGTGTAATTTTAGAAGTAAAAAAAAGCATAGTTTTTGATATGTTTTGAAGTGAGAAAGAGTAATTTTAATACCAGAGTGAGTTAACAAAGTAAGAAAAAAAGTATTGTAATTTTAGAAGTAAAAAAAAGCATAGTTTTTGATATGTTTTGAAGTGAGAAAGAGTAATTTTAATACCAGAGTGAGTTAACAAAGTAAGAAAAAAAGTATTGTAATTTTAGAAGTAAAAAAAAGCATAATTTTTTATATGTTTTGAAGTGAGAAAGAGTAATTTTAATACCAGAGTGAGTTAACAAAGTAAGAAAAAAAGTAGTGTAATTTTAGAAGTAAAAAAAAGCATAGTTTTTGATATGTTTTGAAGTGAGAAAGAGTAATTTTAATACCAGAGTGAGTTAACAAAGTAAGAAAAAAAGTAGTGTAATTTTAGAAGTAAAAAAAAGCATAGTTTTTGATATGTTTTGAAGTGAGAAAGAGTAATTTTAATACCAGAGTGAGTTAACAAAGTAAGAAAAAAAGTATTGTAATTTTAGAAGTAAAAAAAAGCATAGTTTTTGATATGTTTTGAAGTGAGAAAGAGTAATTTTAATACCAGAGTGAGTTAACAAAGTAAGAAAAAAAGTATTGTAATTTTAGAAGTAAAAAAAAGCATAGTTTTTGATATGTTTTGAAGTGAGAAAGAGTAATTTTAATACCAGAGTGAGTTAACAAAGTAAGAAAAAAAGTAGTGTAATTTTAGAAGTAAAAAAAAGCATAGTTTTTGATATGTTTTGAAGTGAGAAAGAGTAATTTTAATACCAGAGTGAGTTAACAAAGTAAGAAAAAAAGTAGTGTAATTTTAGAAGTAAAAAAAAGCATAGTTTTTGATATGTTTTGAAGTGAGAAAGAGTAATTTTAATACCAGAGTGAGTTAACAAAGTAAGAAAAAAAGTATTGTAATTTTAGAAGTAAAAAAAAGCATAATTTTTTATATGTTTTGAAGTGAGAAAGAGTAATTTTAATACCAGAGTGAGTTAACAAAGTAAGAAAAAAAGTAGTGTAATTTTAGAAGTAAAAAAAAGCATAGTTTTTGATATGTTTTGAAGTGAGAAAGAGTAATTTTAATACCAGAGTGAGTTAACAAAGTAAGAAAAAAAGTAGTGTAATTTTAGAAGTAAAAAAAAGCATAGTTTTTGATATGTTTTGAAGTGAGAAAGAGTAATTTTAATACCAGAGTGAGTTAACAAAGTAAGAAAAAAAGTAGTGTAATTTTAGAAGTAAAAAAAAGCATAGTTTTTGATATGTTTTGAAGTGAGAAAGAGTAATTTTAATACCAGAGTGAGTTAACAAAGTAAGAAAAAAAGTAGTGTAATTTTAGAAGTAAAAAAAAGCATAGTTTTTGATATGTTTTGAAGTGAGAAAGAGTAATTTTAATACCAGAGTGAGTTAACAAAGTAAGAAAAAAAGTAGTGTAATTTTAGAAGTAAAAAAAAGCATAGTTTTTGATATGTTTTGAAGTGAGAAAGAGTAATTTTAATACCAGAGTGAGTTAACAAAGTAAGAAAAAAAGTATTGTAATTTTAGAAGTAAAAAAAAGCATAATTTTTTATATGTTTTGAAGTGAGAAAGAGTAATTTTAATACCAGAGTGAGTTAACAAAGTAAGAAAAAAAGTAGTGTAATTTTAGAAGTAAAAAAAAGCATAGTTTTTGATATGTTTTGAAGTGAGAAAGAGTAATTTTAATACCAGAGTGAGTTAACAAAGTAAGAAAAAAAGTATTGTAATTTTAGAAGTAAAAAAAAGCATAGTTTTTGATATGTTTTGAAGTGAGAAAGAGTAATTTTAATACCAGAGTGAGTTAACAAAGTAAGAAAAAAAGTATTGTAATTTTAGAAGTAAAAAAAAGCATAGTTTTTGATATGTTTTGAAGTGAGAAAGAGTAATTTTAATACCAGAGTGAGTTAACAAAGTAAGAAAAAAAGTATTGTAATTTTAGAAGTAAAAAAAAGCATAGTTTTTGATATGTTTTGAAGTGAGAAAGAGTAATTTTAATACCAGAGTGAGTTAACAAAGTAAGAAAAAAAGTATTGTAATTTTAGAAGTAAAAAAAAGCATAATTTTTGATATGTTTTGAAGTGAGAAAGAGTAATTTTAATACCAGAGTGAGTTAACAAAGTAAGAAAAAAAGTAGTGTAATTTTAGAAGTAAAAAAAAGCATAGTTTTTGATATGTTTTGAAGTGAGAAAGAGTAATTTTAATACCAGAGTGAGTTAACAAAGTAAGAAAAAAAGTAGTGTAATTTTAGAAGTAAAAAAAAGCATAGTTTTTGATATGTTTTGAAGTGAGAAAGAGTAATTTTAATACCAGAGTGAGTTAACAAAGTAAGAAAAAAAGTAGTGTAATTTTAGAAGTAAAAAAAAGCATAGTTTTTGATATGTTTTGAAGTGAGAAAGAGTAATTTTAATACCAGAGTGAGTTAACAAAGTAAGAAAAAAAGTATTGTAATTTTAGAAGTAAAAAAAAGCATAGTTTTTGATATGTTTTGAAGTGAGAAAGAGTAATTTTAATACCAGAGTGAGTTAACAAAGTAAGAAAAAAAGTAGTGTAATTTTAGAAGTAAAAAAAAGCATAGTTTTTGATATGTTTTGAAGTGAGAAAGAGTAATTTTAATACCAGAGTGAGTTAACAAAGTAAGAAAAAAAGTAGTGTATTTTTTAAAGTAAAAAAAAGCATAGTTTTTGATATGTTTTGAAGTGAGAAAGAGTAATTTTAATACCAGAGTGAGTTAACAAAGTAAGAAAAAAAGTAGTGTAATTTTAGAAGTAAAAAAAAGCATAGTTTTTGATATGTTTTGAAGTGAGAAAGAGTAATTTTAATACCAGAGTGAGTTAACAAAGTAAGAAAAAAAGTAGTGTAATTTTAGAAGTAAAAAAAAAGCATAGTTTTTGATATGTTTTGAAGTGAGAAAGAGTAATTTTAATACCAGAGTGAGTTAACAAAGTAAGAAAAAAAGTAGTGTAATTTTAGAAGTAAAAAAAAGCATAGTTTTTGATATGTTTTGAAGTGAGAAAGAGTAATTTTAATACCAGAGTGAGTTAACAAAGTAAGAAAAAAAGTAGTGTATTTTTTAAAGTAAAAAAAAGCATAGTTTTTGATATGTTTTGAAGTGAGAAAGAGTAATTTTAATACCAGAGTGAGTTAACAAAGTAAGAAAAAAAGTAGTGTAATTTTAGAAGTAAAAAAAAGCATAATTTTTTATATGTTTTGAAGTGAGAAAGAGTAATTTTAATACCAGAGTGAGTTAACAAAGTAAGAAAAAAAGTAGTGTAATTTTAGAAGTAAAAAAAAGCATAGTTTTTGATATGTTTTGAAGTGAGAAAGAGTAATTTTAATACCAGAGTGAGTTAACAAAGTAAGAAAAAAAGTAGTGTAATTTTAGAAGTAAAAAAAAGCATAGTTTTTGATATGTTTTGAAGTGAGAAAGAGTAATTTTAATACCAGAGTGAGTTAACAAAGTAAGAAAAAAAGTAGTGTAATTTTAGAAGTAAAAAAAAGCATAGTTTTTGATATGTTTTGAAGTGAGAAAGAGTAATTTTAATACCAGAGTGAGTTAACAAAGTAAGAAAAAAAGTAGTGTAATTTTAGAAGTAAAAAAAAGCATAGTTTTTGATATGTTTTGAAGTGAGAAAGAGTAATTTTAATACCAGAGTGAGTTAACAAAGTAAGAAAAAAAGTATTGTAATTTTAGAAGTAAAAAAAAGCATAGTTTTTGATATGTTTTGAAGTGAGAAAGAGTAATTTTAATACCAGAGTGAGTTAACAAAGTAAGAAAAAAAGTAGTGTAATTTTAGAAGTAAAAAAAAGCATAGTTTTTGATATGTTTTGAAGTGAGAAAGAGTAATTTTAATACCAGAGTGAGTTAACAAAGTAAGAAAAAAAGTATTGTAATTTTAGAAGTAAAAAAAAGCATAATTTTTGATATGTTTTGAAGTGAGAAAGAGTAATTTTAATACCAGAGTGAGTTAACAAAGTAAGAAAAAAAGTAGTGTAATTTTAGAAGTAAAAAAAAGCATAGTTTTTGATATGTTTTGAAGTGAGAAAGAGTAATTTTAATACCAGAGTGAGTTAACAAAGTAAGAAAAAAAGTATTGTAATTTTAGAAGTAAAAAAAAGCATAGTTTTTGATATGTTTTGAAGTGAGAAAGAGTAATTTTAATACCAGAGTGAGTTAACAAAGTAAGAAAAAAAGTAGTGTAATTTTAGAAGTAAAAAAAAGCATAGTTTTTGATATGTTTTGAAGTGAGAAAGAGTAATTTTAATACCAGAGTGAGTTAACAAAGTAAGAAAAAAAGTAGTGTAATTTTAGAAGTAAAAAAAAGCATAGTTTTTGATATGTTTTGAAGTGAGAAAGAGTAATTTTAATACCAGAGTGAGTTAACAAAGTAAGAAAAAAAGTAGTGTAATTTTAGAAGTAAAAAAAAGCATAGTTTTTGATATGTTTTGAAGTGAGAAAGAGTAATTTTAATACCAGAGTGAGTTAACAAAGTAAGAAAAAAAGTAGTGTAATTTTAGAAGTAAAAAAAAGCATAGTTTTTGATATGTTTTGAAGTGAGAAAGAGTAATTTTAATACCAGAGTGAGTTAACAAAGTAAGAAAAAAAGTATTGTAATTTTAGAAGTAAAAAAAAGCATAGTTTTTGATATGTTTTGAAGTGAGAAAGAGTAATTTTAATACCAGAGTGAGTTAACAAAGTAAGAAAAAAAGTAGTGTAATTTTAGAAGTAAAAAAAAGCATAGTTTTTGATATGTTTTGAAGTGAGAAAGAGTAATTTTAATACCAGAGTGAGTTAACAAAGTAAGAAAAAAAGTAGTGTAATTTTAGAAGTAAAAAAAAGCATAGTTTTTGATATGTTTTGAAGTGAGAAAGAGTAATTTTAATACCAGAGTGAGTTAACAAAGTAAGAAAAAAAGTAGTGTAATTTTAGAAGTAAAAAAAAGCATAGTTTTTGATATGTTTTGAAGTGAGAAAGAGTAATTTTAATACCAGAGTGAGTTAACAAAGTAAGAAAAAAAGTAGTGTATTTTTTAAAGTAAAAAAAAGCATAGTTTTTGATATGTTTTGAAGTGAGAAAGAGTAATTTTAATACCAGAGTGAGTTAACAAAGTAAGAAAAAAAAGTAGTGTAATTTTAGAAGTAAAAAAAAGCATAGTTTTTGATATGTTTTGAAGTGAGAAAGAGTAATTTTAATACCAGAGTGAGTTAACAAAGTAAGAAAAAAAGTAGTGTAATTTTAGAAGTAAAAAAAAGCATAGTTTTTGATATGTTTTGAAGTGAGAAAGAGTAATTTTAATACCAGAGTGAGTTAACAAAGTAAGAAAAAAAGTAGTGTAATTTTAGAAGTAAAAAAAAGCATAGTTTTTGATATGTTTTGAAGTGAGAAAGAGTAATTTTAATACCAGAGTGAGTTAACAAAGTAAGAAAAAAAGTAGTGTATTTTTTAAAGTAAAAAAAAGCATAGTTTTTGATATGTTTTGAAGTGAGAAAGAGTAATTTTAATACCAGAGTGAGTTAACAAAGTAAGAAAAAAAGTAGTGTAATTTTAGAAGTAAAAAAAAGCATAATTTTTTATATGTTTTGAAGTGAGAAAGAGTAATTTTAATACCAGAGTGAGTTAACAAAGTAAGAAAAAAAGTAGTGTAATTTTAGAAGTAAAAAAAAGCATAGTTTTTGATATGTTTTGAAGTGAGAAAGAGTAATTTTAATACCAGAGTGAGTTAACAAAGTAAGAAAAAAAGTAGTGTAATTTTAGAAGTAAAAAAAAGCATAGTTTTTGATATGTTTTGAAGTGAGAAAGAGTAATTTTAATACCAGAGTGAGTTAACAAAGTAAGAAAAAAAGTATTGTAATTTTAGAAGTAAAAAAAAGCATAGTTTTTGATATGTTTTGAAGTGAGAAAGAGTAATTTTAATACCAGAGTGAGTTAACAAAGTAAGAAAAAAAGTAGTGTAATTTTAGAAGTAAAAAAAAGCATAGTTTTTGATATGTTTTGAAGTGAGAAAGAGTAATTTTAATACCAGAGTGAGTTAACAAAGTAAGAAAAAAAGTATTGTAATTTTAGAAGTAAAAAAAAGCATAATTTTTGATATGTTTTGAAGTGAGAAAGAGTAATTTTAATACCAGAGTGAGTTAACAAAGTAAGAAAAAAAGTAGTGTAATTTTAGAAGTAAAAAAAAGCATAGTTTTTGATATGTTTTGAAGTGAGAAAGAGTAATTTTAATACCAGAGTGAGTTAACAAAGTAAGAAAAAAAGTATTGTAATTTTAGAAGTAAAAAAAAGCATAGTTTTTGATATGTTTTGAAGTGAGAAAGAGTAATTTTAATACCAGAGTGAGTTAACAAAGTAAGAAAAAAAGTAGTGTAATTTTAGAAGTAAAAAAAAGCATAGTTTTTGATATGTTTTGAAGTGAGAAAGAGTAATTTTAATACCAGAGTGAGTTAACAAAGTAAGAAAAAAAGTATTGTAATTTTAGAAGTAAAAAAAAGCATAGTTTTTGATATGTTTTGAAGTGAGAAAGAGTAATTTTAATACCAGAGTGAGTTAACAAAGTAAGAAAAAAAGTATTGTAATTTTAGAAGTAAAAAAAAGCATAGTTTTTGATATGTTTTGAAGTGAGAAAGAGTAATTTTAATACCAGAGTGAGTTAACAAAGTAAGAAAAAAAGTATTGTAATTTTAGAAGTAAAAAAAAGCATAGTTTTTGATATGTTTTGAAGTGAGAAAGAGTAATTTTAATACCAGAGTGAGTTAACAAAGTAAGAAAAAAAGTAGTGTAATTTTAGAAGTAAAAAAAAGCATAGTTTTTGATATGTTTTGAAGTGAGAAAGAGTAATTTTAATACCAGAGTGAGTTAACAAAGTAAGAAAAAAAGTAGTGTAATTTTAGAAGTAAAAAAAAGCATAGTTTTTGATATGTTTTGAAGTGAGAAAGAGTAATTTTAATACCAGAGTGAGTTAACAAAGTAAGAAAAAAAGTATTGTAATTTTAGAAGTAAAAAAAAGCATAGTTTTTGATATGTTTTGAAGTGAGAAAGAGTAATTTTAATACCAGAGTGAGTTAACAAAGTAAGAAAAAAAGTAGTGTAATTTTAGAAGTAAAAAAAAGCATAGTTTTTGATATGTTTTGAAGTGAGAAAGAGTAATTTTAATACCAGAGTGAGTTAACAAAGTAAGAAAAAAAGTAGTGTAATTTTAGAAGTAAAAAAAAGCATAGTTTTTGATATGTTTTGAAGTGAGAAAGAGTAATTTTAATACCAGAGTGAGTTAACAAAGTAAGAAAAAAAGTAGTGTAATTTTAGAAGTAAAAAAAAGCATAGTTTTTGATATGTTTTGAAGTGAGAAAGAGTAATTTTAATACCAGAGTGAGTTAACAAAGTAAGAAAAAAAGTAGTGTATTTTTTAAAGTAAAAAAAAGCATAGTTTTTGATATGTTTTGAAGTGAGAAAGAGTAATTTTAATACCAGAGTGAGTTAACAAAGTAAGAAAAAAAGTAGTGTAATTTTAGAAGTAAAAAAAAGCATAGTTTTTGATATGTTTTGAAGTGAGAAAGAGTAATTTTAATACCAGAGTGAGTTAACAAAGTAAGAAAAAAAGTAGTGTAATTTTAGAAGTAAAAAAAAGCATAGTTTTTGATATGTTTTGAAGTGAGAAAGAGTAATTTTAATACCAGAGTGAGTTAACAAAGTAAGAAAAAAAGTAGTGTATTTTTTAAAGTAAAAAAAAGCATAGTTTTTGATATGTTTTGAAGTGAGAAAGAGTAATTTTAATACCAGAGTGAGTTAACAAAGTAAGAAAAAAAGTAGTGTAATTTTAGAAGTAAAAAAAAGCATAGTTTTTGATATGTTTTGAAGTGAGAAAGAGTAATTTTAATACCAGAGTGAGTTAACAAAGTAAGAAAAAAAGTAGTGTAATTTTAGAAGTAAAAAAAAGCATAGTTTTTGATATGTTTTGAAGTGAGAAAGAGTAATTTTAATACCAGAGTGAGTTAACAAAGTAAGAAAAAAAGTAGTGTAATTTTAGAAGTAAAAAAAAGCATAGTTTTTGATATGTTTTGAAGTGAGAAAGAGTAATTTTAATACCAGAGTGAGTTAACAAAGTAAGAAAAAAAGTAGTGTATTTTTTAAAGTAAAAAAAAGCATAGTTTTTGATATGTTTTGAAGTGAGAAAGAGTAATTTTAATACCAGAGTGAGTTAACAAAGTAAGAAAAAAAGTAGTGTAATTTTAGAAGTAAAAAAAAGCATAATTTTTTATATGTTTTGAAGTGAGAAAGAGTAATTTTAATACCAGAGTGAGTTAACAAAGTAAGAAAAAAAGTAGTGTAATTTTAGAAGTAAAAAAAAGCATAGTTTTTGATATGTTTTGAAGTGAGAAAGAG
>CAMPDV010006571.1:0-25061 GCA_946699065.1 Loxodes magnus
GGAAACTACCTCGATAAAACTGGGAAGGTACGAAGAAGCCATAGAATGCTATAATACTGTTATTTCATTAAATCCGAAAAATAATTATTCTTATAAAGTCAAGGGGAACTACCTCGATAAACTGGGAAGGTACGAAGAAGCCATAGAATGCTATAATACTGTTATTTCATTAAATCCGAAAAATAATTATTCTTATAAAGTCAAGGGGAACTACCTCGATAAACTGGGAAGGTACGAAGAAGCTTTAGAGTGTTATAACACTTCTATTTCATTAAATCCGTATAACTATGATTCTTATAAAGACAAAGGAATCTGTCTTGATAAGCTGGGAAGGTATGAATAATCTATAGAGTGTTATAGCACTGCGATTTAACTCTATCCTTTAGATCCTGTTGCTTTTTACTATAAAGCAAAATCTCTTTATAATCTTAAAAAATATGATGAAGCAGAGGAGTGCATTAATAAATCTATTCAGATAGATCCTTAAGATGCTTTTCTTTACATTAATAAATATCTTTTACTCTCTGCAAATGGAAAGGTTGAAGAAGCGAATTAAGTCTGAGACTGTGTACTAAATCTTAAACATGATTATTGGGAAACATGCTATAAGGAAGGTCTTTTTCTTTATAAGTTAGGTAATTTTAAAGGTGCTATTGAATATTTCGATATTTCCTTAAAATTGAATCCCTCTTTCTAAGAAGCTTAGATTTATAGAGAAAATGCTTTTAAAGTTTTAAATATGAACAAAGAAGAGATTTAGTGAGATTAAAAAGTGAATTTTTTTATTAAGCATTTAAATATAATTTAAATAATTTAGTTTTATTATAAATTTCATTAGAATAAAATGTATTAATCTCTTCGACTCTCAAAAAATTAACTTAGAAACCTAAAGAGAAAAGCGGCAAAAGAAATGTAGAAAAAATAATAACAATAGGAGGAGTCAAGCTCTTCTTCAGAAGGTAAAGTTATGGTAGGATAAATAGAGATAAGTTAACCTAAAAACGAAACTAATAAAAAACTTTAAATTTAATTAGACCAAATGTAAAAAAGTAATCTCAAATTATGAAGAAACAACCTACAACTTAGGCGAAAAAATACGGGAACTAATGAGTAACATAGAAGATTAGAACAACGAATTACTAATACTTAGAAGATAACTTATTTGTAGCAAATTAATAACGGAAGAATAACTCTGAACTTAATCATAATAAAATTTTAAATACGACACAAAAATGGAAATAGAAAAAATACCAATAGAATTAAAAACAGAATTGAATCCAGAAAAAGAAATGATTGCTACAAGTTTCATTAAAAGATTAGAAAATATAGAAAATAAATTATCATAAAAAAGAACGAAATAAAGACAATAATACAAACTTTGTTGATGTTGCAAATCAAATCAACATATTTTAAAAAACTGTTGATAGTGAAAGAAAATAAACGAATAAGAGCAGAAAAGAACATGGAGACAACTCAATAAACTATGAATAACTCCAACAGGGATCTACAAATAAAAGCTTTTTGCAAGACCACTTGAACGGTTGCAGTGGTAACCTTCCACTTAATAAAAAGGTCGTGGATCACACCCACGTTAAAAAAGCTGTCCGCAGGAACTGGTTGCAATTCCAGAGAATGCAAAACTCTACTAACTTTAAGTATATTATTATTATTATTATAAATTTCATTAAGATACTTGAAATGCTAGGCTTAGCAGTTTTGAGTATTACTAGTTTTTCTAAATGATTAGATTTTAGTAGATGTTAATATTTAAATTGTATAATATACTTAGATATTAAAGGTTATATATTTACTAAATAGTATTAGATACATTGTACCTTAAGCAATATCTCTATATTTGATTGGATTGTTAGGAATATGAAATGCATACATAAGAATTATTGGTATATTTATGGATTGTTTGGTTGTAGTGGTTTATTGTTGTTGTAGCATATAAATCTTATATAAAAAGAGTACTAAGTGTGGTAGTTGGTTTGAGTGGAAAATGGTTATGCAATAATGTAGTTAGAATGTAAAGTTGGTTTGTTGCATTTGACTCTACTGTTGATCTTATTTAAGCCATGGGCTTTTTATATGATTGAATAAAAATAATAGGTAGTTGTAGGTAGAATGGTTGTATTAATGGGTGATGAATTATGTTGTAATTAAATGATATATAAGCATAAAGATTTAAGTATTAAGAAGAAACTTCTCTAAACTTCTGATAATTATTAAGAATCATAAAGATTTATTAAGAATCATTAAGGACATAAAGAAATATTCAATACATATCAACTCGTATTCTTTATATAATAAAACCACTATTAACGATTTCAACTAATTCATAAAGCATTCTAATTAAACTAAAGTAGGACTTTCATTTCAAATAGGATTAATAGCTATTTTTAAGTAATTAATGGCCTTTAAATTTTATCCTAGCTAAAAATAGTAAAACTTTGTTAAAAAAGCCTTAAAAATAGTAATGCACAATTTAAAGGAAATGCTTTAAAGATAATAGCTAATTAATTTACTATTGCTTAAAAATTATTTATAAGGAGCATTTTAATAACGAACAAAGAGAAATTGAAAGATACCTTCAGTTCTTTAGTTTTTGCTTTAAAAATAAATAAACTTTTGAGCTTCATTTAATAAATTTGGATATATAGACAAAATGGAATAATATAAATTCTCTTAATTATACAAAATATCATAATCAGCTTCCTAAATTGTTATTAGCAAGAAAAATTCTATCTTCAAGTTTAGTGAGTAAATAAACAGATTATTAGTGTTTGATGTTTAATGGAGTAAGCCATTTTGATGTTATCAATAAATAGATAACAATTATGTTAAAAATAATAGATATGAGGTAATATAATAATGAGCTTTATATTAGGGATATGATTTTTAGATCTATTTTGGGATGTAAGAGTTTTAAATAAGCAAAATATACTATAGATGCTGATTTAAATGATAAAGAATTAATTGATTTAGATTATTTAAATTTTATTCTTTTAAAGTATATTTGCTTTAAAAAATAGTTATAACTAAATTTGATGCCTTAAATAGTTTAAAATTATTTGACTGAATATATTTACTTTTTGTAAACTCTTACTAGTGCTATCTAATAAATGAACTCCTTCCCTTTTAGTAGTTGTAATAATAATGAAATTAACTAAGCCTAACGCTACTATTTTGGTTCTTTTTATTTAATATTTGCTATCTATAATTTGATGTGGCTATAAATAGTTTTATGCATGCTTTAGTTACTTCTGCATGCTTATTTTATTAATTTAAATGTACTAACTTTTATTGATGATTCTCTATCATACTCTTAAAGAAGTTTCTACCTAAAAAGTAAAGAAACAGACTTCTTTTAAATTAATATTAAATGCAAAGGAAAAGCAATTTCATGCTACTTCAGATATATCAGTAGAAGATCACTAAGAAGCTAAAGTTATTTAATTATTTATACTTAAATATTAATTAATTCATTAAAATCTCTTATTGATTCTTACTAGACACTGCCTAAAGTACATAATGAAGTCCTATAATTAAAGCTAATCAAAAGTGTAAAATACATAGCAATCTATAGCTGCTACTTTAGTATTAAATTATTTTAGTTTAAGCATTATTATTTGTAACGTATATCCCTTTTAAAAATATCCAAATATGATTTATAGTAAAATCATTACTATTTAAATTATTTAAATTTGCTATTCTAATTTTATGCTTTCTAATAGTATTCTAGTAATATTCACTCTTAGTAGAGCATTATCTTTATTCTAAAAGCTTCAGAAAATATTAGCATTTATTGCTTCTAGAGTAGATTATTTACTAAATAATTCCTTATCTATTGATAGAAGAAATTACTACTTACAAAGAACTTTAATTCATTAGTATTTTTTATTTCAAAAGTATCAGATAATCAGGAATTCAAGCTATAGCATCCTTAGAATTATATTAAATAGAATTGACATTTTATTGCTTATTCATAGATTATAGAACTCTTATTGATTGCTTATATCTTTAGAATCAAGTTACACATTTTATAATTACATTGTTTATTATGTCTAGATCGTTAAGTTAATTTTCTATTTTATAGTCATCATCTAAACATTTTAAATCAATCTAAACACTCATTTCATGAACTCTATTGTATTATCATTTTTTATCTAATTCATTTCAATTCTTTTAATCCAAATCCAAGCAAACCTTAACACATTACACTAAATTTCTCAGTCAAATCTTTATCTAAAATTGCTTTTTTAAATAGTTTCTTTAGCATAGACAGTTTAGAGAGGGATCTAACTAAACTATATTCAACTTTCTATTGCTCTAAGGTAAATTCTATATCGCTTATATATAGTTGGAAGCTCCTTTCTAGTGTAAAAATGTAAACATTTTGGATGGTTGGAAATGCTATATAATAGCACTTATATTATTGCTAGTCTAAGTTTAAATTTATTGCTATCTCTCCAGGAACCAGGAAATGCTAGATTTTACATTCTAATGCTTTTCTTATTATTGCTAGGGAATTTCTTATGTTATACTTCTTTAAATAATTAGGGTTTAATAAATATTTCATAGCAAATATTGCTTTCTCATAGTTATCTAGCTTCTAAAAGGATTCCTTGCAATAGGCTAAAACACATTTAGGATTGAAACTAATAGACAAGGTTTAGATTTTATAGGATCTTTATAATTAGGATGTCTGGCTAAAGAAATGTCTCAATTATAGAAGCCTACTTGGCTTTTGCAAAGAAGTTGAATAATGACATTTTAGAGCATAATAGAATAATGAAGAGTATTTGATTTAAATAAGGATAAAATGTTATAGCAATATAAATTAGAGGAATGGTAAGTATTTAGGTGATAATAGGTATATAATAGTTAGATGATTATTAATGTGGATTGATACTTATTTGCTATTTTCTTAATCTTTCTATTTAATTATTTAGCATCAGTAGATATCTTTTGTAAATATGTGATGATTATAATTAAATATTAATAGTTATAGATCTTTGGCTCTAGTTTTGATTTAGCACTATTATATATTCTTGTTTGTAATGATTATTATTTATTGCTATTATAATATCTTTTTAATAGTAGAATGATATGCGATTTCTCAATTAAATATAAGTACTTATTATTTAATTATTCTCTTTAGTTATTATTTTTATTATTTAGGTTATTTCTATATCTATAGTATCCTCTAAACATATTTACTTCTTTATTACTACTATAATACTTTATCATTCAACTATAATACACTTCAAGCTTTTTAATATTACATACATTATACCAATTATTATTATAGTGTAAGCTTTAATTATTAATAGCTTGAATAAATCCTTACCTCCTTATAATATAAGCTCTTAATTGTTATTTAAAACTATTTCTTTTATTATCTTTATTTATCTGATTAAACAAACTATTTTAACCTTATTAATATGCTATCATTTTTAGCTAAGTATCAGTCACTTATAAAAGGCCTTTTACATTTATAGTTACCACTTTAATAATGAATAATTTCGCTTCTTTTATATGCTTAACTTATCTCTGCTTATTTATACTTTTGCTCACTCTAATCTTTTTGATAATATTAGATGTATTTTAGTTAAGTATATCCATTTCTAACTTACTCTATGAATAGATATAAGTTACCTGTTATCTAAGCAATTGATATATAAAGCTAGTAATAAGTTTGTATAGGAAGATAATAATCAAATATCTTATGCTTTAATGACTAATACAATACTAATCTAAATAATATACAGTCAATATAGATTTCCTTAAGTATTCTAGTTACATTCCTAGCATAACTAAGTAGATAGAATAACTTAAGATAGTTATAAGTGTAATTTACAACCAAATAAATAGTACTATTTCATTAAATAAATCAAAGAACTACCAGCAAATTAAATATCAAGATAAGCTAAACTTACTTAAAACTATGCATAGTCATTATTATTCAATTTACACTTTCAAATGCTTCAACAATAACTTTCCTAACAAGATATTAGTCATTAATAATCAAACCAAACTAATACAACATTGCCAAACGGATATTTTACAAAATATCAAGCAAAACCATATTAGAGAAACCAAATTTCTTTTCAAACTAACAAAGTATCAAGAAGCAAAGAATCTTATAACTTTGCTATTTAACTAAATCCAAAATTATATAGTAATAAAGGTAACTCTCCATTCAATTTATGAAACTATAAAAACCTTGGAATGTCTTAACTACGCTATTTTACTATAAAAATAGTGAGCCATACAACAATAAAGGCTTATCAAAGATCTAGGAAAGTATCAAGAAGCTATAGAGTGTTTTAACATTGCCATTTTGCTCGATCCTAAAGATAACTACTCTTTCAATAATAAAGGTTCATTTCTTATCTGGTTAGAAAAATTTTGGAGAAGTTTTAGAGTGTTATAGCATTTCAATTTAGCTTGATCCCTAATTCGCTATTCTTATATTAATAAATACTCTTTATTTACTAAAAGCGGAAGAATCGAAGAAGCTAACTAGGTTTGAGATATTTTACTCCAACTTAAACATAATTACTGAGATATCTACTGTAAGGAAAGTCTTTCCTTTATAGATTAGGTCATTTTCAACATACTATTGAGCTTTTCGATATTTCCATAAAATTAAATCCCTCTTTCGAAAAAGCTCATTATCATGAAGCTCTTAAATGCTTAATAATGAGCAGAGTAAATGTATAATGAGGTAATATAGTTAGATGAAGTTGACTTAGTTAAATTTGCAAAATATAAATATAAGTAGCTTAATTTTTTAATTGCATGCTTATATGTTACTAGCTGCTGCTATGTACAATGATTGACTTGGTAGTTTTAAAGTATAAGTTTGATTATAAATATCATAAGCTATCAATTTAATTAAGAAATGAACTAAAAGAAATATTACTAGCTATTTAAGTTTATATACTTAAGTATATAATGTTCTTAATCATAATAATGAATCTCTAGCTACATAATTCCTGATAAATTTATTTCTTCTGTTTTCTAAGTTTATTTTATGCTAATTGAATTTGAAATAGTTACTTAGCTTTATCTTAACTAGATGAATTATTTCCTTTGTTGATATTACCAGATATTAAACTTATAGTTGAGGTTTAACCTTCTTTCATGTTCTTGATTAAATTAAGTATCTTTTATCCTTTTAAAATTTTGATTAATGACCTTGATTATTAAATTTCTTTAGTATTATGATTTAAGATGGTAATGCTTTAAATAATAAAACCGGTAAAGGATTCCTAAAACAATAGACAATTATAAACTAATTTGATCTTATCTGAACCTATAAATTAGTTAAACTATTAGAAGCAGGTAAGAGAAAAAGGCAATTTAAACTATTACTTCTATATAGAAATTAAGTTACTAAGCATCTTTATGTTACTTTGTTTTAGACAACTCTCTAAGATGATTAGTCTAAAGTATTTCTGATAGCATCCATTAAATGAACTCTTTTTAGTATTTAATGATCAAATAACTAAAAAGCTTAAGTCTACTATTTTTGGATCTTTATTTGATCTCTTCTGTAATAATTGATATATGTGGCTATAGCTAAATTTGATTTATCATCACTATAAGATAAAATAATTCTTAGTAAAACATTAAATAATTTTGCTATTGCATTGATAGTTTTATACTTGCTAAATCTCTAGTGATTTTACTATTTTATGCAAAACATTAGACAGTTAGTATCAAGCTCAGAATAAATATATCGGCTCAATTGCTTTATCATTACTTACCTAATTCACTGAGTTAAATGCTTTGTAATAAAACTAAAGCAAATTTGTAGAATCAGCTTAAATTTAAGTTTAACACTTATCTGCTTTTTAATCTGAAATTGTTGATAATAGTACCTTTATACACCCAGTTTTAATAGTAGTTGAGAAAACCAGAAACGTAAATTCTCCAGCACATTTCTACTCTTCTCACATAATATTCTTAAGCCCTTTTGCAGAGGGAGTTAAATATTCCTCTATCTATCAATAAAGGGGACTAATTAAAAGGAGTAAATAAAAACGTATAAAATAGCATACACCAGAAACATAAACATTTTAAAACAAGTCACGCAACCCACAGTAAACTGTTATGCACAATTAAATGGGGATCTTAGACTTCTGAACGGAACAACAAAATATTTATTGACTTGCACTAATAGTTGATAACTCCAGAAAGAGATATAAAAAGATAAAATATCTCAAGTGTTAGCTCAAAGAAAAACTGGAAGAGAAAAATCAACGAGAAATATTCAGAATCGAGAACTGATAACGCCAGATAAATGTTTTTATTCGATGAATGGAACATCCGTCCTCTATACGGTATTGAGATTTCTCTATAGGAAAATTAATAAAGGTACTAAAAAAATAATTAGCTATCAGTAAGTTTTAATTAAGAAATGAATTAGCAAAAGCATTACTGAGTAATTTAGCTTATTTACTTAATTTGCTAATTAATAAATTATAGAAACCACTTTGGACCTAAAGTAGCATTTCTAAATATCTTGAGAGTTTTAATTAGCTAGTAAAATAAAAAGCAAATATAATGTATTCTTAAGCATAATTATTAGTCTCTAACTACCTTCGTTTCGTATAAATAGTAATTTCTTGGTGATAAATATACTTTAGAGTAAATGGAGGTAATAATAGACTATATAAAGCATATAGCGTTGTAGTTAGATATGAAATAAATAGATAAATCAGTTAAAACTAACTTTGGTTGTATATTAAATGATGAAGTATATAATATTGAATGGATCTAAACTAGCATGGTTTATATAAAGAAATAATAGTTGAGCCAGTTGATATAAGGTTATTTAACTGATGAATTTAAAGTTGTAATAGTAGTGTAATTAATTTTGACTATCTGTTTACCTACTTTCTTAGATCTAAATAAACTTATTTAAAAGGAAATCTGAATATTAATATCTTAAGCTTTAAGTTGCTGATTTATTAATTATATTTCATAATTCATTACTCAAACAATGTTTACCAATGTCTTTATTAAATAAAGATATCAATATGAAACTAATTAACTTTAGAGTATTCAGAGTTATAAATATCAACAAATCTTCAATCTTATTTAAACCTTACTTTTTAGATCTATTGTATAGAATAAAGTTACTTCGAATACGAAAAATATGAAAAAGCGATTGAATCTTTGATATAAAAAATCCAAATAATGCTAGTAGTTATTATATTAAAGGAAGACTAACTAGAAACATACTAAGATTCAGTTAACCGCTTAAGTAGCGCAATCTAAATTCTAGTAAGCTAATTTTTATACTTACAAAGGAAAAAGTATATTCTAGTTATAAAAATACTTGGAATCAGTTTAATGCTTTAATAAAGCTTTCAAACTGAATCCTAGCAAAGCATTTTTATATATACAACAGAAAAGTCTGCATTCATTAAGAAAATATCTTGGAGCTATTATTCATTCTCTTCAACTAAGCCTGATAATCTAATGTATAATACTTGGAAGATAAAGTAGTTAAGAATTATTAAAATAAGAAGAAACATCTAGAGATTCTAATGATTCCAACTAATTAAATCAAAGGATAAAATATTCCATAGTAATGATCCTTTTCTTTAATTAATTAGTAATAACCAAAGCAAGTAAGAGTAATCAATATCTATTAATCTAAGTTAGAATCAAGATTTCCATTCTATTCAACATTCAGTAGCTTTAATCCTTAACTGACTATAAGCAAATATTATGTTCTTTCAAATAGTAAAATAGGGATTGCATTGCTTAAGATAAACAATCAACTCAATATTTACGTTTCTTATTATTTAATAAGATTCAGCTTAAACTAAAGAAGATACAGTCAATAAACCATTCAAACTTTTGAAAAAATAGAGTCGGAAAAAAGATCAGAAAATAGAATTCGAAACTATAAAGATTTGATAGAAAACAATCATTATTTGAAAAATCTATAAATGTTAGGTAAAGAGTGATAAGGAACTGTTTATCTTATCACTATAGAAGGGAATTAATACGCTCTCTAAATAATGAAATATGACAATTATTTGCAAAATGTGATTTAAAAGCTCTATTAATAATGCTCTGCTATAATAATAAAAGAGTTTTAAGGTTTATGGGTGTAGTGATTTTACTTCCTTAGAAAATAGCTTAAATTCTGTCACTACACAATCTAGAGGAAGGTTTAGAAGTTAAATTAAGTAATAAAAGTATTTAGGTAAATAAAATGAATCAGAAGTTATATTTTATAAGAAGTTAAATTTACCTATAGCTGAAGGAGTCTAAACCTTTCATTATAGAAATTTAGTTCATAGAGATTTAAAATCATCAATATCCACTAGATTAAAATGATGCTCTCAAATTGCAACTTTGGTTTGAAACTGAAGGAAATATTAAAGTTATTTTTAATAGAAGAGGGTATTATTAATGGATGTCTTTTGAAGCTTTTGGTGGAAAAGTGAGCCAAAGAAATGATACTTTATCTCTTGCTTGAGAATGAAATGGTTAAAAGAATGAAAGAATTTATATAAAAACTAGTATGAAGGTTAAAAGATACTTTATACGAATAAAAGCAGAAAGGTAAGCTGGAAAAGCGAACAATAAGAGGGATTATAATCTCTTACTAATGTTGCTGTTGAATCCGCTTTTTTATAATGATTTACCATTAAATTTTATAAACTATTCTAGTAATGATTTTATTAATTTTTATCATTAGATAATATTATTATCGAGGAATATAGCCAAGATTTTTAAAGTTAGAAACATAGTTAAATGAAAGACTTCTCATTGAAATTCTTTTATTTATTGAATAGATAAATATCTCTATGGCCATTATTAAAATTAAGGATTCTGTTTTAAAATAAGGTATTTCAATAAAGACAAAGGTAATTATTTATTTAGCAAAAAGTGATTAGGGAATGCTAAATTATTAAGGGATAATTAGTGGGTTTTGATATTATTATAATAAAATTCATAGAGAGAAAAGGTTAGGAATGTATAATTATCTAAGGTAGGTAGTTCTCCTAACTTCACATGCTTTTGATCAAGCAGTCTTTTGTATAAAACTGATTTTTAATATATCTATACAAGTTAAAAGAATTAAGATTTATCTAACTAATTGTTTAATGATTAAGAGAATAAAAATAATAGAGCATATTAATGATGCTTAGAGGTAAGGCTAGCAAATATCTTCAAATTAAACATTGATTAAAGCTTAAATAAAATATTTAAGGAATAAATTTTAAGTTTAAAGATTTAAATCTCTGAGACCTTTAAAAAAATAAAAGCTAGAGACCTTTAAAAGTTTACTATCTTTATTGCATATGTTTAAATCAGGCAAAAGAATAAATAGATTAGGACCTACAAGAGAGAAAAATATATGTATGAACATTATTAACCACTCACTTAAAAAACTTAATAATTCTGCTTAAACCTAATAAAGTCCAAGTAAATTATCTTTTCAAGCTATTTTAAAACCACAATATGAACTAGAGAAAGAAAGTTGATACTTCAGAAGATAATAAAAAGAATTTCAGTATAGAATGCAGTTTTAATACAAATTGCAAATAGCATGTAATCTTTCACTATATATACATTGTTAGTTCCTAAAAGTAGCAAGTATTAAAATGAGACAAGCTAAAGTTTTATGGCATTAACAATTTTACTCTTTTTCAAATTTAGAAAATTCTTTATTGAAGAACAGTAAACTCAAAGACCAGTAGCAGACCTTCTATCTGGAACTAAATTTAAAGCTTAAAGCATAATACTTGTCTGTGTAAGTAAAAATTGTCAAGATAATTTATAAAAAGGAAAGACTTGAAATGTGGACTCTTAATAATCGTAGGCAACTTAGAAGCTTTGTGATGAACTTAAAGCCTATGCTAATTTTTTTAAAATAAAGATATAGGTAAGTAAAAACATAACTAGAGCTCAAAATTCAAGTTTCATCGTCGACAATCAAAACTAATAAATTTAGAAATGAATTAGTTTTACTAAATGCTTAAGAAAGGTTCTAAATATCAAAAGAAGATCTAAACAGGCAAAAAAAGCTATTTAATCTCATTAGTAAGAAAACTGTAGATAAGCAAAAGACTTTAGTTAGATAAGAGGTATTAAAATTTCAAAATTAAGAAAAATTACTCCAATAAGTATCAAATATAGTAAAAAGCGGAAAAAAAAGAGAATTTTTAGTTAACAAATAAACACAATTTAGTACTAGAAATAAGAGAGCTAGACATTTGCTTCTGATACGGAATGCTTAGCAAAGATAATTCTAAAAGAAGGTTACATAGTTATCGTTTAAGGGAAATATCAGTGCTAATAATCCTCTAAATAAAATAATCCAAGATGCCTATGCAAAAATTTAGTAATTGTGAATTGGAAAACTCAGCAACTGCAAGCACTAAAATATTGAGCAATCAAAAAAAAAGAGCAGCTGCAATTCAAGAGAGATAATTAGATATTCTTGTAATAAGCAGAAGAAAAGGATTAATTTATACTTAAAGAAGCCAAAATGGTTTTTGCTTAAGAATTAGTTACTTATATTATAAAATTAAGGATTGATCACTACTTTTTATTATCTAAATACTTATAAAAGAAAGTTAGGTTAAAATCCTATATTTTAGAAGTAATATAGTGTTCTTAGGAAATTTATATATCTCAAAGTCTTATTGAACTCAGTTTAGACTTAAATTTATTTAAATCTAAATAAAATTAAAATAATAATCCTAAAAATGTGAAATTTAGATAGTTCATCTAAAATGTAAGAAATTACTTATTTTTGCTAGTTAGTGAATCGTTTTGCTTAATAAAGGGAAAAAGTGGCTTAATCTAATATTTTTCGAGAAATTGGGAAAACAAATTAGAACATTTGAAAGAAATCTTATATTTACTAGCGTTAGAAATTTATATTATCTGAACTTAAGTTTTATATCTGTAGAGCAAAGAAATTTAATAAATGAACAACAAGAACTTTAATCTTTGACCAATGACAACTAGAAGGGCTATTAAAAGAATGTATAAGAAACATCTTAAGTAAGAGTAAGTTCAATTAATGAAGATTAAGCAACTTTAACGATATCTTAAACAACAAAAACTAATTGAGATTGTAATCCTTTTAAAAGGGAAGAAATAATCTTGAACCTAATTTTTGAAAGCTTGTTTTTAGAAATAGTACGCATTTATAATCAATGAAATTTTTAAAATCATAATGAGTTAGTTCAGAAAAGAGTGAGAATAAGAATAAAAAAATCATAAGATGCTACCCGTTCCTTTGAAGAAGATAAAGATAGAGTCTTCTTTGTTTTCAACTCTATTAACCTCTTAAATATAGTAGACTTATGATAATGTTGAGAGAGTCCCTGTAGAGATAAAATATGTTTTTCCTGTTGACTCTGAATCTGTTATACATAATCTTACCATTCAAACTTCTGATAATAAAACGATTGTAGGAGAGATTATGGAAAATGAAAAAGCTAAAGAAGCTTATGACAAAGCAATAAAGGAAGGAAATACTGCTTACATGGCCTATTATGACACTGACAAAGCTTAAGACAAAGTTGTCCTTATGATCGGTAATTTACAACCTGAAATAACTGTCACTGTTGTTTTTACAGTTTCAACATAAGTAAAACCCTCTTTGACAGGAGATTGGAGAATTATCATCCCAGCTGCGCTAACTCCTAAATTTCCAACTGAATTAGCACATAATTAAGCAAAAAAGTACAATTTAACTTCTGCGACATACTTCAACGTAATGAGAAAAGTTCCTTATAACATTGACTTTACTCTTAATATCACAAGCTTGAGTCCTTTAAAAAATATAAGAAACTCTACACACGAAATAGTTTACACTCCTTAAGGAGATAAAGGAGCTTTTATAAGTCTAAACTCTTTAAAAGCATATTAGCCAGATAGAGACATGATCATTCTCTTCTAGAACGAAGATTAAAATAAGCCAAGAGTAATATTGGGAAAAGAGAGTTCTTTCTATTCGCTAATGCTGTCTTTCTATCCATCAATCGCTTCAAATAGTAATATTTTATAAGAATTCATTCTGATTCTTGATAGAAGTGGAAGCATGTAAGGGTAGAGAATAGAGTTAGAAAAAAAAACATGCATTTTGTTTGTGTAAAGCATTCCTCTTGGAAGCTATTTTAACATTATTAGCTTTGGTAGTACTTATTAAAAAGTATGGGATAGAAGTGTTTTGTATGGAGACCAAACTTAAAAACATGCAATAGAGCAAATTCAAGGATTTAAGCAGATTTAGGAGGAACTAAAATCTTGTAGCCTTTATAAGAAATCTATTCATGGGGTATTGGAGAAGTACCTAAAACCATCTTTTTGATTACTGATGGCGCAGTTTCAAACCCTGATGCAGTAGTTTAATTAATTGCGCAGAACTAAGAATTAATGGGAATTAGAGAGCATGCTTTTGGAATAGGAGCAGGTGTTAGTACTTATTTAATAAATAGCGCAGCAGAAGCAGGAAAAGGAACTGCTAATTTCGTATAGGAAAATGAGCCAGTGGATGATAAAGTAGTACAGGCTATGGAAATAGCTCTACAACCTTACTTAACTAACTTTAATATTACATGGAACATTCAAACTTAAACAAACTAATCAGTCGAAAATTCCAAGCTAATCTAAGCGCCTAAATTCATAAAATACTTACTTAACTAAGAAATAGCGTTTATTTAAGGTCTGATAATGGATAATTCTTTTGATAAAGGTTGCATATCAATCTCATTTGTGTAAGGGAAATTATAGCAAACTTTTACTAGTGAAGTAACGTAATAGTAAGCTATAGATGCCCCTGACATATCCAAATTAACGGCAAGAAGCTTAATAAGGGGGTTAGGGGGAAATGTGACGTAAAACAGAGAAATGATAATATATCTCTCCACTAAATTAAATGTTCTTTCATCCCTTACTTCATTCATAGCTGTGTAAGAAGTTTATGATTCTGTAAATTAAACTATGGTAAGAAGGAATATTCCTATTTCTGCTACTTATGATTATGGCAATTAAGAAAGTATGTTGGGTTCGAGATAATAGAATTTCGGTATAGAATTAACTTGTTGAGAACATTAATGTAATTTTTAAATTACATCAAGAAAAAAGGAACCTTCTGAAAAATGCAACTTAATCGCAAGTTAATTTTACTTTTATTATCAAAGGAAATACTCAATTTAAACTATCAGCTATAGCTAAAAAAAGCAGACAAACATTTTTCACTTAAAAAGGACAAAAAACCTTGCGAAACTCATAAAAATATCCCAATTAAAAATAAAATACCAAATAGTTTAAGTTAAAAATAAAATAAATGATTTTATTCATTTAAAAATTAATTTATCCTAATAGTAGAACATTTAAGACTAGAGTATAATTTCAAAGATAAAGAGTTATGAGATATAGGTTTAGAAATTAAGATAATAGAAGGTATCAAAAATGATGAATATAATTCTTAAATAAAACATTAGTAAAATGGTAAGAAAGAAAATAGTTGTTTTTCAAAACTTGATCAAAAGTAAATTACTTCAACCTATAACAAGGTTCTTCAAGTTTCAATGTATTAAGCTAATATAAAAGCAAAAGAACTTCATTAGCCAATTAATCAGTCAATTTTATTAGGGCAAAGAGGAAATAGATATATAAGATCAAATAAATAATAGAATAAAAAAGAAAGAATATTATAGCAAAAAAGATGAGCATTACTATATTTAAAATATGAAATCATTACCAATTAAGCTTAATTCCATAAGTCTGCCCTAAAAAAGGCAGATTTTAGTTAAGCGAAATTTATACACTTAGATTTATATATTTATTAAAGAACCTTCATAAAAATATAGTAAGAAGCATATGATTTATTATAAAATTGTATCTAATTAGTTAATTAGCATTCTCTTGTGTGAGATAATTAATCTTAAATTATTTTAGCATTATAGATTTAAAATATTACTAGATTGTTAGACTAGTAAATTGTTCTTACTTTAAATAAATCTTACTTACTTAAAGCTATAATTTTGTTTAACTATCTGCTTTATAAAAAATAATTAATGCTTAAAAAAGCGTATCTTCAGTGTATTGAATTGGTTTAATTTATTTTTATTATTTTGTATTTTTAATTTATAAATAGACTTTTAACTTGGGATTATCGAAGATAACATAAGTAAGTCAAGAAGCAAATAAAGTCAAATGATTAGAAACCTAAAAACTAAGGGCATATTTATTTAAGCATAAAGCAAGAAACTTGTGGAAAGTAAGTTAAGCTATTAACTTATTTTAGCTAGTAACTTTAGAAATTAAATATAGCTGTCTAAATTAAAGAGTTATAAGTTTAATATTTACTATCTTTCAACTCTTCAACTTATCTTAGGTAATAATGCGTTCAAACTGCTATCTTAGAGCAAAATTAATTTAAAAGAAATAAAAAATAAAGTGGCTATATAAAAAAGCAGGAGTTAATTTAGCTATTTTTTAACTGCAGCTCTTCAAATGATTTTGATTTAACCAATTTCTATATGCTATTAAAATTAAGAAAAGCTCAGCTTAGAAAAAAATTGACAACTAAATAATATATTAGACTGAAATATGCTATAGAATAGCAAAAATGTAAGACTTAAGATCCTAGAAGGAATAAATAATTTAAGATTTCAAAATTATTTTTAGAAACAAATAGAAATTCAAAAAATGGAAAAACTTAAAGCAATGATAATTCTGATACGAGGCTAAACAAGACAAAATAAATAAGATTAAAATGTTTATAAATATTTAGCTAAAAACAATTCTTTTATAATACAAATATATTAATATCAAAGCTTAAGTTCTTATATCATTACTTTTTTTTCATAAGCTACGAATAATATGCAGTAGTATAAAATTAAGATATCTATAACTTGTGAAAAACTATTATTAATATTCAGATCTTTACTTATAAATTTTGCTATTAAAGGCTTAACTAGATAAAGTATCGTAAGTTTATAATAATAAACAATTAAATAATAATTGATTATTCAATAGAAAGCTAAAATTATAGTAAAGCTGCTGGAATCATTTAAAATTTATATAAATACAATTTAAGATTCATCATTAGTTTTTTAGAATATAAGTTTTGAGTCTATTTAATTGAAATATATGCTCCTATAATCTTTTGTAATTGCACTTAAAATTAGTAATACCCGAAGCAGCACTACTAAAAAGAGCCACGCACCAACGAGGTGTTACGTGCTCTATAATCAAATTTATTTATTTAGTTATTATTTTGAAAAATATTTTTTACAAGCTTGAAAGTATTTAAATAATTTGAATGTTAGACGAATAATTAGTGTAGGTAATATATCTCACTGATAAGATTCAATATCTCTAAGTTATTTAATTTAAGTTTTCTCATTGTAATAGGATGTTTATGCATTCTAATTATTTTATATATTGTAAAGAAGTTTAAGGTATTTCTGGTAATATTTTGCTTGCTTAGTATAATTAAAGTCTATTTTTAGATAATTTTATGAGAATTTAAGCATTACACTATTATCTCTTTTTCTTCCATTTACTTATATCTCTTTTATTAATAAAGGTTTATGCTATTTCCTTATATTATTAGTTAGATTCTATCTAAATTATAATGAACTCTTTGTTATATTATAGCTTTACAATACAGATAAGGAAAAATCACTAGTAAAGTATTAAAATAATAAGGAATTAGGTAATGATGAGGTAAAGTTAACTAAATGAATATAGTTTGGTAAAATACTATAAAAGTCTAATTTTTAAGTCTAAACTTAGCAAACTTTTCTACAGTTTAAATAAATAACATTTATTAAGCAATTTTTTTTTCCTTTTCCTTTCAAATTATAAAAGAACTTAGTAACAAAACTTAATCTAAATACTTAAATTATGTGTAATATTAAGACCCATTACAAACCACCTTTAGAAGAAAGAGACCTTATTATAAAATGAATAACTTTTGACTTCTGAACAACTTTTATAGTTTATTGATATAAATATAAAAGAATGGTTTGATATATTGATATATTTAACTTCAAACTATTTTAAACAAATAATTAGTTTTACATAGTTAGTTTAGTAAAGAACAGCTATTTAGATATTTAATTACTTTTTGTATTACAATAGCTAAAACATTACTAGCTTAACAATTCAAAATGGAATTCCAAAGTGTTTTTGCTATATTTTTCTCTTAAATTCATTTTACGACAGTAACTTCGTTAGAGTTTTATAATAACTATGTGGTTAATTATATGTTTAATTTAAAGTAAAATAATTGATAATAGTAACCAAGTAAAACAAATAGTTCTAACGAATTAATAAGTTTCCATTTTAGTTTAGATGCTACTATAAATTGTTATAACTTAAACTTTTATTTTCAATATATTTCATTATTTTTAAGTAAGAATTAAAGTTTTGAAAATGGATGAAGGAAAGGAATAAGAGTGCTAATAAGATTAAGAAAACCATTCTAAAAGTTTGATAGAATCTCTCGAAAGTAGCTAGTCGACTAATAGAAACTATTGGATTTTAAAAAGAAATTAAAACTGCATACAGGAAAAGGATATACTTGTTACTCAACCCTCAATAAGAGAAGAACAAATTGTATTGTCTGTACCCGATGAAGAAATAATTGATTCTTAAAAATCAAAAGTTATCCTCAAAGATTAATTTGTATAGCCGGGTATCATAAACAAATAAAAAGTTTAAGCAACGTTTACTGAAGACACCAATAAATTATGAACTTATTTTTTGAGGTTTCTTCATTATCTGCTACTAGGAACAGATTTCGCTTTCGTTTGGGCTGCTATTGCTGCTCTAAGTTTCGATGGAACCTGTAGAATTAATAACGATAACAAAATTTATAATGTCTCAGGGTATATTTAGGGCTGAACTATCGCTTATGTTTGTGTGATGTTTTCTTATGTTTTTCTTAAAAGTATTCAATTAATCTTTAAATGAATTAAGATGCTCAAAAACACTAACTTATTTAAAAACAAAGTATTTAGAACTATTTATTGGTTCTTAATTCAAGCTTGCTAAGTGTAAGTTTTTAACCATTTAGATACCTCACAATATGAGTAGTATCAACAGGCTATTTATTATGAAACTATAGTAAGTTTGAATGTGACGATAACAAAGTAGAGAGAATACTTGCAGCTATTTGCATTTATTACTGGATAGAATAGTTCTGTTTGATAACTTTCTACACTATTTCATCAGTTTTTGTTAAAATGACAACAAAAGGAAAGGTATGAGAGACTGATAAAGAAGACTAAAATTTATTATATTTCTAATAAATCTGATTTATGCTTAAAATTATATAAATAGCTGCTATTTCCAAACTTTTTTCATTAAAGAACTTAAATTTTAAATATAAAATCTGATAGTCAATAATAATTCTCTAAAAGAAAAATTAAATTGTACTAGTTAACAACATGAACAAAATATATAAAATTCAGTAAGTCATTATGAAGTAATCTTAGTTCAATAAAAAATTTACTTAAATAAATCTTATAAAAAAATATAGAATATAAAAAATAAAAACTAAATTTCAAAGTTTTATTTACAAAAATAATTATTAAAGATTCAGTCCAAGTAGTAGAATATTGTACAAGATAAAGCAAGTTTTGTAGAAACATTTGTATAAACAAATTTCTCCATAAATATTAATGATTAAACGACCTAGACTGATGTTATGAATAAAGAATCATAGATTTAATAAGAAATATTTGAAAATTGATAAACATAAGTAAATAATTAAATTGAAGCATTAGTCAATTAAAAACAAAATTAATCTTAATTAAAAGAGTTAAATAATTCAGAATAATCAACATTGCATGAAAATTTAATCCTCACTTAAACTGAAATAAATATTTTAAAGCACACTTAATAACTACTACAAGGAATCTCTTAATAAAGGGATATTACTGAATTTTATTTGCTAAAACTTAAATTTTAAAATGAAGAATTGTAAACATAAATTCAATATACTCAAAGTTAAAACTTAATATTATAAGAACAAAATTTTATTCTGCGTAATGAAATTGATAAAGAATATTAAAAATGATCTGAACAATGTATGCAATTTTAAGAAAAATTATAATAAAAAGATTTGGATATTAAAAAGTTAATAATATTGAAGCAAAAAGAAATTTTAAATGAAAAATGTTTTTATTTATAATAGCTATAATCTCATAAAAAAGTTACAACAAATGTACAAATTTAAACATTTATTCAGGCTTCTTAAATAGCACATCTACTTAAACAGAAGTTTTAAGCTAAGACAAACAAATTTAATTTGGTGTTTCTTAATCAGATGCTTACACTATCACATCTAAAATCCAGTAGAGTGAAAAATCTTGTTAATCAGATTTATTTGATTAGAATTTAATGAAACTCTAGTAGTTTTATAACTAATTAAATTTAGGTTTCATATATAGCATTTAAAAATCAGATGAGAGAGAGAAAATTCTATAAAAATAAAACTAAAAACTAAAAATGATTTGTTCAAGTTCCAAACTAAATCTTGACTAAATGATTAACAAAGTTAGACGGTTTAAACTGACTAAACTTACAATAGCAATTTAATTAAAATTAACTCTAATATTAGTATTCCATTCAAAAGAAAACATGAAATAGATAATATATAAGTTCCTCCTGCAAAAAGAACAAATAAACAGAAAAATTAATAAGAGTGTGACTTTCTAATAAGAGCCTTTAATTTAAACGCTCCTTAACTCTAAGAATTTATTAAGCAAGGTTCTTGAAGGCTTACAGAATATTAAATGAGTAAGGTCCAAGGTAGATATGTTACGATTAACTCAGATTTAAGTTAAGGCTCAGTGGATGGTATTAAGAAAACAAATATTAATATTGATAAAAAACTACTATAAAAATATACAAAAAAAGTAATATTTATATTGGTTTAATACTTTCACTAACATTCAGAACATAAGAAAGCATACTTACATATAGAAAATTATAAGTAAGGAATTAAGAACATTTGTGTATATGAAAATGGACTTCCTGCAGGATCAAAGGACTTCTCGAGAGAATAATAGATAAACAAAATTAAGATTAGCCACGTCAATATTAATGGTATTAAGGGTAAAAAATTAAGGATTTAAGAATTTATTATAGAAAACAATTTAGACATATTCTCAATAAACGAAACGTGGCAAAAGTAAGAATTTTGTCCCATTATATTAAAGGGATACAGAACTTATTTTAGAAATTGATATAAAGGCGGAGGAATATGTATAATTGTAAGAGATGAAATTAATAGTACTGAAATATCTAGTATTAATTTAGAATAATCCGAACGATTTATCACAATTAAGATTGATAATATGTTGATAACATCATGCTATATGCTGGATAATAATAAAAGTGCCGATATCAAAGACTAAGCTTATGATTATATCAACACTTTGCTTGCTAAATTTCCAAATAATTCATAAATACTGGTTGGAGATTTCAATGCTCTACTCTTAAACTTTGGAAGTAATCTTTAAAATGATTATGATAACTCTTTAAGATTTAAAGAATTCTTGTAATAGAACGATCTTGAGATATTTAATAATGCGAGCAACAACACGATCATACACAAAGGTACAGGGTAAATGTATTGCAATGACTATATTGTAATAAATAATCATTTAAACATAAACTAATTTTTTAATTTTTAGGTTCATAATAGTTGCTTTATATCTGAACATATTCCGATGACGGTAGATTTTATATTCAATACAAATTTATACGATGAAAAATATATTAAAGAAAATTCAAAATTAGTAGACTATAGGACCCAATTGACAGATAAAAGTATCAAAATTCTTTTTTGTAATCTTACTTTGGGTTTTTTTTTAAATAGATTAGGACAATTTAGACGATTAATACGAATTCATAAGAATTAATATTGAATAGAATGCAGATTAAGAACTTGGATCATTTATTCCTGATCCTTAATATAACAAACTTCCTCAAGAGCTAACAAGAAAGTATATTGATGCTAAAAGAGCCAATGCAGCTTATAAAGAAGCTCATGCTTATTTTGGAAGAGTTAATTAAAAAGTCATTGATCTTTAAAATATAGCGAATAAGCATTGAAAAAATTACAAATACCATCTTTGAAAATTTTTAAGAAATAAAGCAAAAAAGAAATTTCTTCTTAATGAAAATCCGAAAGTAATGTTTTCATAGGCTAAAAAATTATTGAATCCTAGATAAAGAAATTTAATGAATTTCAATTAGTAACTAAAAAAAGATTTTATTGATTAATGTGAAAATTAAGTTTTTAGCAAACACCAAAATTTGACACAAGAATAGATTGATCTTAATAATAGGCAAATCGATTCGATTTATAAAAATAATAATGATATTCAAAAACAACTTCCTATACATTAATAACAATTCTAGCCTTTTTTCTCTTAAAGAAATTTAGCAAATTATATAAAAAATACCTAATGGCAAAGCAGCAGGTCCAGATGGCGTTAAAGGGGAATTATTAAAATATGGAGGACATTATCTTACCTTAATTCTTCACTCTTTCCTCAATAATATGCTGAGACTTGGAAGAATACCTGAGAAACTAAACACTTCAATCATTATTCCTATTTTCAAAAAAAGGAAACAAAGATGATTGAAAAATTGAAGACCTATTTCTCTCATAAACACGGTATTAAAATTATATGATAAAGCCCTTACAAAGAGATTATATAATTTGATATACGAAAGAAATTTAGTGCATTAAAATCAAATGAGATTTTTGAAAAACAAACAAACAACTATGTAAATTTGAGTTATTTAGTAGATAATAGACATATTTCGTAAATAAGCAAAAGGGAAATTAAATTACAAGCAACCTTGATAGACGTGGAAAAAATGTTCGATTCTATAGAGAGAAAATTACTCTTTGATTAACTAAAAAGGTTAAAACTACCTCTAGGCCTTATAAATGCTTTATAATCATATTATAATAACATAAATTCATCTTTTCTAATAGACGGAACATAATCAAGAAGACTTTAATATAATAATGGAATAATGCAAGGTAGTTCACATGGACCAGTATTATCCTTGTTGTATTATGATATTGTAATTCGATATTTAGAAAATAAAGCTAATGTATTTGGATTTAAATGCAATAACTTTGATAATAGCTTTGCATGTAGAGGATGGGCAGATGACTTAATCCTTCTATCTAAATCGGAAAGAGGTATGTAGAATCTAATAAACGAAACAAGTAGAGTTTTTAGATGGGCATGCTTAAATATGAATATTACCAAATGTGAGGCTATATAATTTCTGAAAAAGAAAGGAAAAGAAACCAAACTAGATTTATAAATTAACGAGAAACCAATCCTTTAAAAACAATAAGTCACATATCTGGGAATATTATTACATTAAAAAAAGAACCTCATTAATCACAGTAAGGAAGCAGGGTTTTAAATATCTAACTGCAGTAAAGAAAGCTGTATATTAATTGGTAAGATATAAAAACGAGACACCTTGACATTTTAAAAACTCTTGTAGACTCTTTACTTTACCTAAAGCGGAATATGGAGGAGAATTAGTACCTTGAACTGTTTAAAAAGTATTACTTCAATGTTAAATGAAATTGATTCAAGTATGAGATTCATATCAAGAAAAGCTTTCTAAACAGAATCAAGATCTTTTAACGAATCATGCTATGTAGATTTAAACTGACTTCCCTTTAAGCATATTATGGCTCTAAGGTTTTTAAAATTCTTTTACAAAATTAGAAAAGAAAATTTGGAACAAAATAATTAGACAATAGGAATAATATTTTAAAATAACTGAAATGAAGGTTACTAATACTATAATGACGTGATGAAGATGCTCAGTTTTTATAATATTGATTTAAGGGATGAAAAAATAAGCAGAAATTTAAATATATTTAGTACACATGTTAAAAACTAAATAAAAGCTAGATTTTATAGAGATTCAATTTAAAGAATCAACAGAATGACTACAGCTAATATTTTTGCTAAATAATTTCAAAATTTGTCTTAGTTTCCAGAAATAACATATACAAAACTTAATAAGCATTACGTAAGAGAAATTAATACCATTTATAAAATGAGAATCCAGTCTTACAATTTTCGGAAGGAATTATAAGACCGTCATTATCCTATTGATAATCCTTATCGTAAATGTGGAGAATATGACACTTTTGATAATATAATGATATGTATATATTATAAACACTTAAGGAACTGATTTTTATAGCAGGTTGGGAATGTTGAAATTAGGAAATTAATAATTTACGATTAGATATATATTAATTAATTTCCTAGAAAGTAATTAGATTATTTAGATCTTTAGATTAAAATTTTTCACAGAAAACTTCTATCTTTCAGAGTGCAATTCTTGGATGTAATAGATGGGATTGGAAGAGCAGAATTCAAGTTGAACAAATTGAAGAAGAGAGAATGATGATTTGTTTTTTAAAGACTTTTAAAATGTCTTTGATTGAAAGAATTAATTCTTACAATTAAAGATGTCCATAAACACTTATAGTTAAAATTAATTAATTAAGATTAACAGCTTATTTATAGAGTGGATTAAATTTATGTTGCTTCTTTATTTTTAGTAGTAATGCTATTAATTATAAAGCTTTCCAAATTTATAATTCTTACTACCAAATAAATAATCTTGCAGCAAGTATTTTACTTTTATAGTACTTGAAAGCACATAAGCATATAGATATAACAAACATTTAGTAAAAAAGCAATGTAGAATATTATTGGATATTATATTCTGAAATACTAATACAGCAAGCAAACAAATATTAAATCACATTAACAAGAGATTCTCTACAAAAAGACTTTATTTAAGCCAAATAATAGTAAATATATAAATCTAAGAATAACTAAGATCGAAAAGGGATTAAAAGTGATATGCTATATTAAGATAATTATTAGTAAATGAAGTACTTTAAGATGAAATACTTTAAGTACTAGTATAATGACATTATGCTTAAGTTTGCATAAGTATTCAATAAATTATATAGT
>CAMPDV010006572.1:0-20341 GCA_946699065.1 Loxodes magnus
GGAAGTGTAGATTATACGGTGAGACTATGGGACGTCAAGACAGGTACCTTTAAGACTATGCGTGGTCACACTAATGTTGTATATGCTGTGGCTATATCCAGTGATTCAGAGTTCATCGTATCGGGAAGTTATGATTATACGGTGAGACTATGGGACGTCAAGACAGGTACCTGTAAGACTATGAGTGGTCACACTAATGTTGTATATGTTGTGGCTATATCCAGTGATTCAGAGTTCATCGTATCGGGAAGTGTAGATTATACGGTGAGACTATGGGACGTCAAGACAGGTACCTGTAAGACCATGAGTGGTCACACTAATGTTGTATATGTTGTGGCTATATCCAGTGATTCAGAGTTCATCGTATCGGGAAGTGTAGATTATACGGTGAGACTATGGGACGTCAAGACAGGTACCTGTAAGACCATGAGTGGTCACACTAATTAGGTATGATCTGTGGCTATATCCAGTGATTCAGAGTTAATCGTATCGGGAAGTGTAGATTATACGGTGAGACTATGGGACGTCAAGACAGGTACCTGTAAGACCATGAGTGGTCACACTAATTAGGTATCATCTGTGGCTATATCCAGTAATTCAGAGTTCATCGTATCGGGAAGTGTAGATTATACGGTGAGACTATGGGACGTCAAGACAGGTACCTGTAAGACCATGAGTGGTCACACTAATTAGGTATCATCTGTGGCTATATCCAGTGATTCAGAGTTCATCGTATCGGGAAGTGTAGATTATACGGTGAGACTATGGGACGTCAAGACAGGTACCTGTAAGACCATGAGTGGTCACACTAATTAGGTATGATCTGTGGCTATATCCAGTGATTCAGAGTTCATCGTATCGGGAAGTGCAGATTATACGGTGAGACTATGGGACGTCAAGACAGGTACCTGTAAGACCATGAGTGGTCACACTAATTAGGTATGATCTGTGGCTATATCCAGTGATTCAGAGTTCATCGTATCGGGAAGTGTAGATTATACGGTGAGACTATGGGACGTCAAGACAGGTACCTGTAAGACCATGAGTGGTCACACTAATTAGGTATGATCTGTGGCTATATCCAGTAATTCAGAGTTCATCGTATCGGGAAGTGGAGATTAGACGGTGAGACTATGGGACGTCAAGACAGGTACCTGTAAGACCATGAGTGGTCACACTAATTAGGTATGATCTGTGGCTATATCCAGTAATTCAGAGTTCATCGTATCGGGAAGTGCAGATTATACGGTGAGACTATGGGACGTCAAGACAGGTACCTGTAAGACCATGAGTGGTCACACTAATTAGGTATGATCTGTGGCTATATCCAGTGATTCAGAGTTCATCGTATCGGGAAGTGCAGATTATACGGTGAGACTATGGGACGTCAAGACAGGTACCTTTAAGACTATGAGTGGTCACACTAATGTTGTATATGCTGTGGCTATATCCAGTGATTCAGAGTTCATCGTATCGGGAAGTGCAGATTATACGGTGAGACTATGGGACGTCAAGACAGGTACCTGTAAGACCATGAGTGGTCACACTAATTAGGTATGATCTGTGGCTATATCCAGTAATTCAGAGTTCATCGTATCGGGAAGTGTAGATTATACGGTGAGACTATGGGACGTCAAGACAGGTACCTGTAAGACCATGAGTGGTCACACTAATTAGGTATCATCTGTGGCTATATCCAGTGATTCAGAGTTCATCGTATCGGGAAGTGCAGATTATACGGTGAGACTATGGGACGTCAAGACAGGTACCTGTAAGACCATGAGTGGTCACATTAATGTTGTATATGCTGTGGCTATATCCAGTGATTCAGAGTTCATCGTATCGGGAAGTGCAGATTATACGGTGAGACTATGGGACGTCAAGACAGGTACCTGTAAGACCATGAGTGGTCACATTAATGTTGTATATGCTGTGGCTATATCCAGTGATTCAGAGTTCATCGTATCGGGAAGTAGAGATTATACGGTGAGACTATGGGACGTCAAGACAGGTACCTGTAAGACCATGAGTGGTCACACTAATTAGGTATGATCTGTGGCTATATCCAGTGATTCAGAGTTCATCGTATCGGGAAGTGCAGATTATACGGTGAGACTATGGGACGTCAAGACAGGTACCTGTAAGACCATGAGTGGTCACACTAATTAGGTATGATCTGTGGCTATATCCAGTGATTCAGAGTTCATCGTATCGGGAAGTGCAGATTATACGGTGAGACTATGGGACGTCAAGACAGGTACCTGTAAGACCATGAGTGGTCACATTAATGTTGTATATGCTGTGGCTATATCCAGTGATTCAGAGTTCATCGTATCGGGAAGTAGAGATTATACGGTGAGACTATGGGACGTCAAGACAGGTACCTGTAAGACCATGAGTGGTCACACTAATTAGGTATGATCTGTGGCTATATCCAGTGATTCAGAGTTCATCGTATCGGGAAGTGTAGATTATACGGTGAGACTATGGGACGTCAAGACAGGTACCTTTAAGACTATGAGTGGTCACACTAAAGTTGTATATGCTGTGGCTATATCCAGTGATTCAGAGTTCATCGTATCGGGAAGTTATGATTATACGGTGAGACTATGGGACGTCAAGACAGGTACCTGTAAGACCATGAGTGGTCACACTAATTAGGTATGATCTGTGGCTATATCCAGTAATTCAGAGTTCATCGTATCGGGAAGTGTAGATTATACGGTGAGACTATGGGACGTCAAGACAGGTACCTGTAAGACCATGAGTGGTCACACTAATTAGGTATCATCTGTGGCTATATCCAGTAATTCAGAGTTCATCGTATCGGGAAGTGTAGATTATACGGTGAGACTATGGGACGTCAAGACAGGTACCTTTAAGACTATGCGTGGTCACACTAATGTTGTATATGCTGTGGCTATATCCAGTGATTCAGAGTTCATCGTATCGGGAAGTTATGATTATACGGTGAGACTATGGGACGTCAAGACAGGTACCTGTAAGACTATGAGTGGTCACACTAATGTTGTATATGTTGTGGCTATATCCAGTGATTCAGAGTTCATCGTATCGGGAAGTGTAGATTATACGGTGAGACTATGGGACGTCAAGACAGGTACCTGTAAGACCATGAGTGGTCACACTAATGTTGTATATGTTGTGGCTATATCCAGTGATTCAGAGTTCATCGTATCGGGAAGTGTAGATTATACGGTGAGACTATGGGACGTCAAGACAGGTACCTGTAAGACCATGAGTGGTCACACTAATTAGGTATGATCTGTGGCTATATCCAGTGATTCAGAGTTAATCGTATCGGGAAGTGTAGATTATACGGTGAGACTATGGGACGTCAAGACAGGTACCTGTAAGACCATGAGTGGTCACACTAATTAGGTATCATCTGTGGCTATATCCAGTAATTCAGAGTTCATCGTATCGGGAAGTGTAGATTATACGGTGAGACTATGGGACGTCAAGACAGGTACCTGTAAGACCATGAGTGGTCACACTAATTAGGTATCATCTGTGGCTATATCCAGTGATTCAGAGTTCATCGTATCGGGAAGTGTAGATTATACGGTGAGACTATGGGACGTCAAGACAGGTACCTGTAAGACCATGAGTGGTCACACTAATTAGGTATGATCTGTGGCTATATCCAGTGATTCAGAGTTCATCGTATCGGGAAGTGCAGATTATACGGTGAGACTATGGGACGTCAAGACAGGTACCTGTAAGACCATGAGTGGTCACACTAATTAGGTATGATCTGTGGCTATATCCAGTGATTCAGAGTTCATCGTATCGGGAAGTGCAGATTATACGGTGAGACTATGGGACGTCAAGACAGGTACCTGTAAGACCATGAGTGGTCACACTAATTAGGTATGATCTGTGGCTATATCCAGTGATTCAGAGTTCATCGTATCGGGAAGTGTAGATTATACGGTGAGACTATGGGACGTCAAGACAGGTACCTGTAAGACCATGAGTGGTCACACTAATTAGGTATGATCTGTGGCTATATCCAGTGATTCAGAGTTCATCGTATCGGGAAGTGTAGATTATACGGTGAGACTATGGGACGTCAAGACAGGTACCTTTAAGACCATGAGTGGTCACACTAATTAGGTATGATCTGTGGCTATATCCAGTAATTCAGAGTTCATCGTATCGGGAAGTGTAGATTATACGGTGAGACTATGGGACGTCAAGACAGGTACCTTTAAGACTATGCGTGGTCACACTAATGTTGTATATGCTGTGGCTATATCCAGTGATTCAGAGTTCATCGTATCGGGAAGTAGAGATTATACGGTGAGACTATGGGACGTCAAGACAGGTACCTGTAAGACCATGAGTGGTCACACTAATGTTGTATATGTTGTGGCTATATCCAGTGATTCAGAGTTCATCGTATCGGGAAGTGCAGATTATACGGTGAGACTATGGGACGTCAAGACAGGTACCTGTAAGACCATGAGTGGTCACACTAATGTTGTATCAGCTGTGGCTATATCCAGTGATTCAGAGTTCATCGTATCGGGAAGTAGAGATTATACGGTGAGACTATGGGACGTCAAGACAGGTACCTGTAAGACCATGAGTGGTCACACTAATTAGGTATGATCTGTGGCTATATCCAGTGATTCAGAGTTAATCGTATCGGGAAGTGTAGATTATACGGTGAGACTATGGGACGTCAAGACAGGTACCTGTAAGACCATGAGTGGTCACACTAATTAGGTATCATCTGTGGCTATATCCAGTAATTCAGAGTTCATCGTATCGGGAAGTGTAGATTATACGGTGAGACTATGGGACGTCAAGACAGGTACCTTTAAGACCATGAGTGGTCACACTAATGTTGTATATGCTGTGGCTATATCCAGTGATTCAGAGTTAATCGTATCGGGAAGTGCAGATTATACGGTGAGACTATGGGACGTCAAGACAGGTACCTGTAAGACCATGAGTGGTCACACTAATTAGGTATCATCTGTGGCTATATCCAGTAATTCAGAGTTCATCGTATCGGGAAGTGCAGATTATACGGTGAGACTATGGGACGTCAAGACAGGTACCTGTAAGACCATGAGTGGTCACACTAATTAGGTATGATCTGTGGCTATATCCAGTGATTCAGAGTTCATCGTATCGGGAAGTGTAGATTATACGGTGAGACTATGGGACGTCAAGACAGGTACCTTTAAGACTATGCGTGGTCACACTAATGTTGTATATGCTGTGGCTATATCCAGTGATTCAGAGTTCATCGTATCGGGAAGTGCAGATTATACGGTGAGACTATGGGACGTCAAGACAGGTACCTTTAAGACCATGAGTGGTCACACTAATGTTGTATATGCTGTGGCTATATCCAGTGATTCAGAGTTAATCGTATCGGGAAGTGCAGATTATACGGTGAGACTATGGGACGTCAAGACAGGTACCTGTAAGACCATGAGTGGTCACACTAATTAGGTATCATCTGTGGCTATATCCAGTAATTCAGAGTTCATCGTATCGGGAAGTGCAGATTATACGGTGAGACTATGGGACGTCAAGACAGGTACCTGTAAGACCATGAGTGGTCACACTAATTAGGTATGATCTGTGGCTATATCCAGTGATTCAGAGTTCATCGTATCGGGAAGTGTAGATTATACGGTGAGACTATGGGACGTCAAGACAGGTACCTTTAAGACCATGAGTGGTCACACTAATTAGGTATGATCTGTGGCTATATCCAGTAATTCAGAGTTCATCGTATCGGGAAGTGTAGATTATACGGTGAGACTATGGGACGTCAAGACAGGTACCTTTAAGACTATGCGTGGTCACACTAATGTTGTATATGCTGTGGCTATATCCAGTGATTCAGAGTTCATCGTATCGGGAAGTGTAGATAAGAAGGTGAGACTATGGGACGTCAAGACAGGTACCTGTAAGACCATGAGTGGTCACACTAGTTGTGTATCTGCTGTGGCTATATCCAGTGATTCAGAGTTCATCGTATCGGGAAGTGTAGATAAGAAGGTGAGACTATGGGACGTCAAGACAGGTACCTGTAAGACCATGAGTGGTCACACTAATTAGGTATGATCTGTGGCTATATCCAGTGATTCAGAGTTCATCGTATCGGGAAGTGTAGATTATACGGTGAGACTATGGGACGTCAAGACAGGTACCTGTAAGACCATGAGTGGTCACACTAATTAGGTATGATCTGTGGCTATATCCAGTAATTCAGAGTTCATCGTATCGGGAAGTGTAGATTATACGGTGAGACTATGGGACGTCAAGACAGGTACCTTTAAGACCATGAGTGGTCACACTAATTAGGTATGATCTGTGGCTATATCCAGTAATTTAGAGTTCATCGTATCGGGAAGTGTAGATTATACGGTGAGACTATGGGACGTCAAGACAGGTACCTTTAAGACCATGAGTGGTCACACTAATGTTGTATATGCTGTGGCTATATCCAGTGATTCAGAGTTCATCGTATCGGGAAGTAGAGATTATACGGTGAGACTATGGGACGTCAAGACAGGTACCTGTAAGACCATGAGTGGTCACACTAGTAATGTATATGCTGTGGCTATATCCAGTAATTCAGAGTTCATCGTATCGGGAAGTGCAGATTAGACGGTGAGACTATGGGACGTCAAGACAGGTACCTGTAAGACCATGTGTGGTCACACTAGTTATGTATATGCTGTGGCTATATCCAGTGATTCAGAGTTCATCGTATCGGGAAGTCATGATTATACGGTGAGACTATGGGACGTCAAGACAGGTACCTGTAAGACCATGAGTGGTCACACTAGTAATGTATATGCTGTGGCTATATCCAGTGATTCAGAGTTCATCGTATCGGGAAGTATAGATTATACGGTGAGACTATGGGACGTCAAGACAGGTACCTGTAAGACCATGAGTGGTCACACTAATTAGGTATGATCTGTGGCTATATCCAGTGATTCAGAGTTCATCGTATCGGGAAGTGCAGATTATACGGTGAGACTATGGGACGTCAAGACAGGTACCTGTAAGACCATGAGTGGTCACACTAATTAGGTATGATCTGTGGCTATATCCAGTGATTCAGAGTTAATCGTATCGGGAAGTGCAGATTATACGGTGAGACTATGGGACGTCAAGACAGGTACCTGTAAGACTATGAGTGGTCACACTAATGTTGTATATGCTGTGGCTATATCCAGTGATTCAGAGTTCATCGTATCGGGAAGTGTAGATTATACGGTGAGACTATGGGACGTCAAGACAGGTACCTGTAAGACCATGAGTGGTCACACTAATTAGGTATGATCTGTGGCTATATCCAGTGATTCAGAGTTCATCGTATCGGGAAGTTATGATTATACGGTGAGACTATGGGACGTCAAGACAGGTACCTGTAAGACCATGAGTGGTCACACTAATTAGGTATGATCTGTGGCTATATCCAGTGATTCAGAGTTAATCGTATCGGGAAGTGCAGATTATACGGTGAGACTATGGGACGTCAAGACAGGTACCTTTAAGACTATGAGTGGTCACACTAATGTTGTATATGCTGTGGCTATATCCAGTGATTCAGAGTTCATCGTATCGGGAAGTTATGATTATACGGTGAGACTATGGGACGTCAAGACAGGTACCTGTAAGACCATGAGTGGTCACACTAATTAGGTATGATCTGTGGCTATATCCAGTGATTCAGAGTTCATCGTATCGGGAAGTGCAGATTATACGGTGAGACTATGGGACGTCAAGACAGGTACCTGTAAGACCATGAGTGGTCACACTAATTAGGTATGATCTGTGGCTATATCCAGTGATTCAGAGTTAATCGTATCGGGAAGTGCAGATTATACGGTGAGACTATGGGACGTCAAGACAGGTACCTGTAAGACTATGAGTGGTCACACTAATGTTGTATATGCTGTGGCTATATCCAGTGATTCAGAGTTCATCGTATCGGGAAGTTATGATTATACGGTGAGACTATGGGACGTCAAGACAGGTACCTGTAAGACCATGAGTGGTCACACTAATTAGGTATGATCTGTGGCTATATCCAGTGATTCAGAGTTCATCGTATCGGGAAGTGCAGATTATACGGTGAGACTATGGGACGTCAAGACAGGTACCTGTAAGACCATGAGTGGTCACACTAATTAGGTATGATCTGTGGCTATATCCAGTGATTCAGAGTTCATCGTATCGGGAAGTGCAGATTATACGGTGAGACTATGGGACGTCAAGACAGGTACCTGTAAGACTATGAGTGGTCACACTAATGTTGTATATGCTGTGGCTATATCCAGTGATTCAGAGTTCATCGTATCGGGAAGTGTAGATTATACGGTGAGACTATGGGACGTCAAGACAGGTACCTGTAAGACCATGAGTGGTCACACTAATTAGGTATGATCTGTGGCTATATCCAGTAATTCAGAGTTAATCGTATCGGGAAGTGCAGATTATACGGTGAGACTATGGGACGTCAAGACAGGTACCTTTAAGACTATGAGTGGTCACACTAATGTTGTATATGCTGTGGCTATATCCAGTGATTCAGAGTTCATCGTATCGGGAAGTGTAGATTATACGGTGAGACTATGGGACGTCAAGACAGGTACCTGTAAGACCATGAGTGGTCACACTAATTAGGTATGATCTGTGGCTATATCCAGTGATTCAGAGTTCATCGTATCGGGAAGTGCAGATTATACGGTGAGACTATGGGACGTCAAGACAGGTACCTGTAAGACCATGAGTGGTCACACTAATTAGGTATGATCTGTGGCTATATCCAGTGATTCAGAGTTCATCGTATCGGGAAGTGCAGATTATACGGTGAGACTATGGGACGTCAAGACAGGTACCTGTAAGACCATGAGTGGTCACACTAATTAGGTATGATCTGTGGCTATATCCAGTGATTCAGAGTTAATCGTATCGGGAAGTGCAGATTATACGGTGAGACTATGGGACGTCAAGACAGGTACCTGTAAGACTATGAGTGGTCACACTAATGTTGTATATGCTGTGGCTATATCCAGTGATTCAGAGTTCATCGTATCGGGAAGTTATGATTATACGGTGAGACTATGGGACGTCAAGACAGGTACCTGTAAGACCATGAGTGGTCACACTAATTAGGTATGATCTGTGGCTATATCCAGTGATTCAGAGTTCATCGTATCGGGAAGTGCAGATTATACGGTGAGACTATGGGACGTCAAGACAGGTACCTGTAAGACCATGAGTGGTCACACTAATTAGGTATGATCTGTGGCTATATCCAGTGATTCAGAGTTAATCGTATCGGGAAGTGCAGATTATACGGTGAGACTATGGGACGTCAAGACAGGTACCTGTAAGACTATGAGTGGTCACACTAATTAGGTATCATCTGTGGCTATATCCAGTAATTCAGAGTTCATCGTATCGGGAAGTGTAGATTATACGGTGAGACTATGGGACGTCAAGACAGGTACCTTTAAGACTATGCGTGGTCACACTAATGTTGTATATGCTGTGGCTATATCCAGTGATTCAGAGTTCATCGTATCGGGAAGTTATGATTATACGGTGAGACTATGGGACGTCAAGACAGGTACCTGTAAGACTATGAGTGGTCACACTAATGTTGTATATGCTGTGGCTATATCCAGTGATTCAGAGTTCATCGTATCGGGAAGTGTAGATTATACGGTGAGACTATGGGACGTCAAGACAGGTACCTGTAAGACCATGAGTGGTCACACTAATTAGGTATGATCTGTGGCTATATCCAGTGATTCAGAGTTCATCGTATCGGGAAGTGCAGATTATACGGTGAGACTATGGGACGTCAAGACAGGTACCTGTAAGACCATGAGTGGTCACACTAATTAGGTATGATCTGTGGCTATATCCAGTGATTCAGAGTTCATCGTATCGGGAAGTGTAGATTATACGGTGAGACTATGGGACGTCAAGACAGGTACCTGTAAGACCATGAGTGGTCACACTAATTAGGTATGATCTGTGGCTATATCCAGTAATTCAGAGTTCATCGTATCGGGAAGTGTAGATTATACGGTGAGACTATGGGACGTCAAGACAGGTACCTTTAAGACCATGAGTGGTCACACTAATTAGGTATGATCTGTGGCTATATCCAGTAATTCAGAGTTCATCGTATCGGGAAGTGTAGATTATACGGTGAGACTATGGGACGTCAAGACAGGTACCTTTAAGACTATGCGTGGTCACACTAATGTTGTATATGCTGTGGCTATATCCAGTGATTCAGAGTTCATCGTATCGGGAAGTATAGATTATACGGTGAGACTATGGGACGTCAAGACAGGTACCTGTAAGACCATGAGTGGTCACACTAATTAGGTATGATCTGTGGCTATATCCAGTGATTCAGAGTTCATCGTATCGGGAAGTGCAGATTATACGGTGAGACTATGGGACGTCAAGACAGGTACCTGTAAGACCATGAGTGGTCACACTAATTAGGTATCATCTGTGGCTATATCCAGTGATTCAGAGTTAATCGTATCGGGAAGTGCAGATTATACGGTGAGACTATGGGACGTCAAGACAGGTACCTGTAAGACCATGAGTGGTCACACTAATTAGGTATGATCTGTGGCTATATCCAGTGATTCAGAGTTAATCGTATCGGGAAGTGCAGATTATACGGTGAGACTATGGGACGTCAAGACAGGTACCTGTAAGACCATGAGTGGTCACACTAATTAGGTATCATCTGTGGCTATATCCAGTGATTCAGAGTTCATCGTATCGGGAAGTGCAGATTATACGGTGAGACTATGGGACGTCAAGACAGGTACCTGTAAGACCATGAGTGGTCACACTAATTAGGTATGATCTGTGGCTATATCCAGTGATTCAGAGTTCATCGTATCGGGAAGTGCAGATTATACGGTGAGACTATGGGACGTCAAGACAGGTACCTGTAAGACCATGAGTGGTCACACTAATTAGGTATGATCTGTGGCTATATCCAGTGATTCAGAGTTAATCGTATCGGGAAGTGCAGATTATACGGTGAGACTATGGGACGTCAAGACAGGTACCTGTAAGACTATGAGTGGTCACACTAATGTTGTATATGCTGTGGCTATATCCAGTGATTCAGAGTTCATCGTATCGGGAAGTTATGATTATACGGTGAGACTATGGGACGTCAAGACAGGTACCTGTAAGACCATGAGTGGTCACACTAATTAGGTATGATCTGTGGCTATATCCAGTGATTCAGAGTTCATCGTATCGGGAAGTGCAGATTATACGGTGAGACTATGGGACGTCAAGACAGGTACCTGTAAGACCATGAGTGGTCACACTAATTAGGTATGATCTGTGGCTATATCCAGTGATTCAGAGTTCATCGTATCGGGAAGTGCAGATTATACGGTGAGACTATGGGACGTCAAGACAGGTACCTGTAAGACTATGAGTGGTCACACTAATGTTGTATATGCTGTGGCTATATCCAGTGATTCAGAGTTCATCGTATCGGGAAGTGTAGATTATACGGTGAGACTATGGGACGTCAAGACAGGTACCTGTAAGACCATGAGTGGTCACACTAATTAGGTATGATCTGTGGCTATATCCAGTAATTCAGAGTTAATCGTATCGGGAAGTGCAGATTATACGGTGAGACTATGGGACGTCAAGACAGGTACCTTTAAGACTATGAGTGGTCACACTAATGTTGTATATGCTGTGGCTATATCCAGTGATTCAGAGTTCATCGTATCGGGAAGTGTAGATTATACGGTGAGACTATGGGACGTCAAGACAGGTACCTGTAAGACCATGAGTGGTCACACTAATTAGGTATGATCTGTGGCTATATCCAGTGATTCAGAGTTCATCGTATCGGGAAGTGCAGATTATACGGTGAGACTATGGGACGTCAAGACAGGTACCTGTAAGACCATGAGTGGTCACACTAATTAGGTATGATCTGTGGCTATATCCAGTGATTCAGAGTTCATCGTATCGGGAAGTGCAGATTATACGGTGAGACTATGGGACGTCAAGACAGGTACCTGTAAGACCATGAGTGGTCACACTAATTAGGTATGATCTGTGGCTATATCCAGTGATTCAGAGTTAATCGTATCGGGAAGTGCAGATTATACGGTGAGACTATGGGACGTCAAGACAGGTACCTGTAAGACTATGAGTGGTCACACTAATGTTGTATATGCTGTGGCTATATCCAGTGATTCAGAGTTCATCGTATCGGGAAGTTATGATTATACGGTGAGACTATGGGACGTCAAGACAGGTACCTGTAAGACCATGAGTGGTCACACTAATTAGGTATGATCTGTGGCTATATCCAGTGATTCAGAGTTCATCGTATCGGGAAGTGCAGATTATACGGTGAGACTATGGGACGTCAAGACAGGTACCTGTAAGACCATGAGTGGTCACACTAATTAGGTATGATCTGTGGCTATATCCAGTGATTCAGAGTTAATCGTATCGGGAAGTGCAGATTATACGGTGAGACTATGGGACGTCAAGACAGGTACCTGTAAGACTATGAGTGGTCACACTAATTAGGTATCATCTGTGGCTATATCCAGTAATTCAGAGTTCATCGTATCGGGAAGTGTAGATTATACGGTGAGACTATGGGACGTCAAGACAGGTACCTTTAAGACTATGCGTGGTCACACTAATGTTGTATATGCTGTGGCTATATCCAGTGATTCAGAGTTCATCGTATCGGGAAGTTATGATTATACGGTGAGACTATGGGACGTCAAGACAGGTACCTGTAAGACTATGAGTGGTCACACTAATGTTGTATATGCTGTGGCTATATCCAGTGATTCAGAGTTCATCGTATCGGGAAGTGTAGATTATACGGTGAGACTATGGGACGTCAAGACAGGTACCTGTAAGACCATGAGTGGTCACACTAATTAGGTATGATCTGTGGCTATATCCAGTGATTCAGAGTTCATCGTATCGGGAAGTGCAGATTATACGGTGAGACTATGGGACGTCAAGACAGGTACCTGTAAGACCATGAGTGGTCACACTAATTAGGTATGATCTGTGGCTATATCCAGTGATTCAGAGTTCATCGTATCGGGAAGTGTAGATTATACGGTGAGACTATGGGACGTCAAGACAGGTACCTGTAAGACCATGAGTGGTCACACTAATTAGGTATGATCTGTGGCTATATCCAGTAATTCAGAGTTCATCGTATCGGGAAGTGTAGATTATACGGTGAGACTATGGGACGTCAAGACAGGTACCTTTAAGACCATGAGTGGTCACACTAATTAGGTATGATCTGTGGCTATATCCAGTAATTCAGAGTTCATCGTATCGGGAAGTGTAGATTATACGGTGAGACTATGGGACGTCAAGACAGGTACCTGTAAGACCATGAGTGGTCACACTAATGTTGTATATGCTGTGGCTATATCCAGTGATTCAGAGTTCATCGTATCGGGAAGTATAGATTATACGGTGAGACTATGGGACGTCAAGACAGGTACCTGTAAGACCATGAGTGGTCACACTAATTAGGTATGATCTGTGGCTATATCCAGTGATTCAGAGTTCATCGTATCGGGAAGTGCAGATTATACGGTGAGACTATGGGACGTCAAGACAGGTACCTGTAAGACCATGAGTGGTCACACTAATTAGGTATCATCTGTGGCTATATCCAGTGATTCAGAGTTAATCGTATCGGGAAGTGCAGATTATACGGTGAGACTATGGGACGTCAAGACAGGTACCTGTAAGACCATGAGTGGTCACACTAATTAGGTATGATCTGTGGCTATATCCAGTGATTCAGAGTTAATCGTATCGGGAAGTGCAGATTATACGGTGAGACTATGGGACGTCAAGACAGGTACCTGTAAGACCATGAGTGGTCACACTAATTAGGTATCATCTGTGGCTATATCCAGTGATTCAGAGTTCATCGTATCGGGAAGTGCAGATTATACGGTGAGACTATGGGACGTCAAGACAGGTACCTGTAAGACCATGAGTGGTCACACTAATTAGGTATGATCTGTGGCTATATCCAGTAATTCAGAGTTCATCGTATCGGGAAGTGTAGATTATACGGTGAGACTATGGGACGTCAAGACAGGTACCTGTAAGACCATGAGTGGTCACACTAATTAGGTATCATCTGTGGCTATATCCAGTAATTCAGAGTTCATCGTATCGGGAAGTGTAGATTATACGGTGAGACTATGGGACGTCAAGACAGGTACCTTTAAGACTATGCGTGGTCACACTAATGTTGTATATGCTGTGGCTATATCCAGTGATTCAGAGTTCATCGTATCGGGAAGTTATGATTATACGGTGAGACTATGGGACGTCAAGACAGGTACCTGTAAGACTATGAGTGGTCACACTAATGTTGTATATGTTGTGGCTATATCCAGTGATTCAGAGTTCATCGTATCGGGAAGTGTAGATTATACGGTGAGACTATGGGACGTCAAGACAGGTACCTGTAAGACCATGAGTGGTCACACTAATGTTGTATATGTTGTGGCTATATCCAGTGATTCAGAGTTCATCGTATCGGGAAGTGTAGATTATACGGTGAGACTATGGGACGTCAAGACAGGTACCTGTAAGACCATGAGTGGTCACACTAATTAGGTATGATCTGTGGCTATATCCAGTGATTCAGAGTTAATCGTATCGGGAAGTGTAGATTATACGGTGAGACTATGGGACGTCAAGACAGGTACCTGTAAGACCATGAGTGGTCACACTAATTAGGTATCATCTGTGGCTATATCCAGTAATTCAGAGTTCATCGTATCGGGAAGTGTAGATTATACGGTGAGACTATGGGACGTCAAGACAGGTACCTGTAAGACCATGAGTGGTCACACTAATTAGGTATCATCTGTGGCTATATCCAGTGATTCAGAGTTCATCGTATCGGGAAGTTATGATTATACGGTGAGACTATGGGACGTCAAGACAGGTACCTTTAAGACCATGAGTGGTCACACTAATTAGGTATGATCTGTGGCTATATCCAGTGATTCAGAGTTCATCGTATCGGGAAGTGCAGATTATACGGTGAGACTATGGGACGTCAAGACAGGTACCTGTAAGACCATGAGTGGTCACACTAATTAGGTATCATCTGTGGCTATATCCAGTGATTCAGAGTTCATCGTATCGGGGAAGTGTAGATTATACGGTGAGACTATGGGACGTCAAGACAGGTACCTGTAAGACCATGAGTGGTCACACTAATTAGGTATGATCTGTGGCTATATCCAGTGATTCAGAGTTCATCGTATCGGGAAGTGTAGATTATACGGTGAGACTATGGGACGTCAAGACAGGTACCTTTAAGACCATGAGTGGTCACACTAATTAGGTATGATCTGTGGCTATATCCAGTAATTCAGAGTTCATCGTATCGGGAAGTGTAGATTATACGGTGAGACTATGGGACGTCAAGACAGGTACCTTTAAGACTATGCGTGGTCACACTAATGTTGTATATGCTGTGGCTATATCCAGTGATTCAGAGTTCATCGTATCGGGAAGTGTAGATAAGAAGGTGAGACTATGGGACGTCAAGACAGGTACCTGTAAGACCATGAGTGGTCACACTAGTTGTGTATCTGCTGTGGCTATATCCAGTGATTCAGAGTTCATCGTATCGGGAAGTGTAGATAAGAAGGTGAGACTATGGGACGTCAAGACAGGTACCTGTAAGACCATGAGTGGTCACACTAGTCATGTATGATCTGTGGCTATATCCAGTGATTCAGAGTTCATCGTATCGGGAAGTCATGATTATACGGTGAGACTATGGGACGTCAAGACAGGTACCTTTAAGACCATGAGTGGTCACACTAATTAGGTATGATCTGTGGCTATATCCAGTGATTCAGAGTTCATCGTATCGGGAAGTGTAGATTATACGGTGAGACTATGGGACGTCAAGACAGGTACCTGTAAGACCATGAGTGGTCACACTAATTAGGTATGATCTGTGGCTATATCCAGTGATTCAGAGTTAATCGTATCGGGGAAGTGTAGATTATACGGTGAGACTATGGGACGTCAAGACAGGTACCTGTAAGACCATGAGTGGTCACACTAATTAGGTATCATCTGTGGCTATATCCAGTAATTCAGAGTTCATCGTATCGGGAAGTGTAGATTATACGGTGAGACTATGGGACGTCAAGACAGGTACCTGTAAGACCATGAGTGGTCACACTAATTAGGTATCATCTGTGGCTATATCCAGTGATTCAGAGTTCATCGTATCGGGAAGTTATGATTATACGGTGAGACTATGGGACGTCAAGACAGGTACCTGTAAGACCATGAGTGGTCACACTAATTAGGTATGATCTGTGGCTATATCCAGTGATTCAGAGTTCATCGTATCGGGAAGTGCAGATTATACGGTGAGACTATGGGACGTCAAGACAGGTACCTGTAAGACCATGAGTGGTCACACTAATTAGGTATGATCTGTGGCTATATCCAGTGATTCAGAGTTCATCGTATCGGGAAGTGCAGATTATACGGTGAGACTATGGGACGTCAAGACAGGTACCTGTAAGACCATGAGTGGTCACACTAATTAGGTATGATCTGTGGCTATATCCAGTAATTCAGAGTTCATCGTATCGGGAAGTGTAGATTATACGGTGAGACTATGGGACGTCAAGACAGGTACCTGTAAGACCATGAGTGGTCACACTAATTAGGTATGATCTGTGGCTATATCCAGTGATTCAGAGTTCATCGTATCGGGAAGTGCAGATTATACGGTGAGGACTATGGGACGTCAAGACAGGTACCTGTAAGACCATGAGTGGTCACACTAATTAGGTATCATCTGTGGCTATATCCAGTGATTCAGAGTCATCGTATCGGGAAGTGTAGATTATACGGTGAGGACTATGGGACGTCAAGACAGGTACCTGTAAGACCATGAGTGGTCACACTAATTAGGTATGATCTGTGGCTATATCCAGTAATTCAGAGTTCATCGTATCGGGAAGTGCAGATTATACGGTGAGAGCTATGGGACGTCAAGACAGGTACCTGTAAGACCATGAGTGGTCACACTAATTAGGTATCATCTGTGGCTATATCCAGTGATTCAGAGTTCATCGTATCGGGAAGTTATGATTATACGGTGAGACTATGGGACGTCAAGACAGGTACCTGTAAGACCATGAGTGGTCACACTAATTAGGTATGATCTGTGGCTATATCCAGTGATTCAGAGTTCATCGTATCGGGAAGTGCAGATTATACGGTGAGACTATGGGACGTCAAGACAGGTACCTGTAAGACCATGAGTGGTCACACTAATTAGGTATGATCTGTGGCTATATCCAGTGATTCAGAGTTCATCGTATCGGGAAGTGTAGATTATACGGTGAGACTATGGGACGTCAAGACAGGTACCTGTAAGACCATGAGTGGTCACACTAATTAGGTATGATCTGTGGCTATATCCAGTGATTCAGAGTTCATCGTATCGGGAAGTGTAGATTATACGGTGAGACTATGGGACGTCAAGACAGGTACCTGTAAGACCATGAGTGGTCACACTAATTAGGTATCATCTGTGGCTATATCCAGTAATTCAGAGTTCATCGTATCGGGAAGTGTAGATTATACGGTGAGACTATGGGACGTCAAGACAGGTACCTGTAAGACCATGAGTGGTCACTAATAGGTATCATCTGTGGCTATATCCAGTAATTCAGAGTTCATCGTATCGGGAAGTGTAGATTATACGGTGAGACTATGGGACGTCAAGACAGGTACCTGTAAGACCATGAGTGGTCACACTAATTAGGTATCATCTGTGGCTAATCCAGTGATTCAGAGTTCATCGTATCGGGAAGTGCAGATTATACGGTGAGACTATGGGACGTCAAGACAGGTACCTGTAAGACCATGAGTGGTCACACTAATTAGGTATGATCTGTGGCTATATCCAGTGATTCAGAGTTCATCGTATCGGGAAGTGTAGATTATACGGTGAGACTATGGGACGTCAAGACAGGTACCTGTAAGACCATGAGTGGTCACACTAATTAGGTATGATCTGTGGCTATATCCAGTAATTCAGAGTTCATCGTATCGGGAAGTGTAGATTATTCGGTGAGACTATGGGACGTCAAGACAGGTACCTGTAAGACCATGAGTGGTCACACTAATTAGGTATCATCTGTGGCTATATCCAGTAATTCAGAGTTCATCGTATCGGGAAGTGTAGATTATACGGTGAGACTATGGGACGTCAAGACAGGTACCTGTAAGACCATGAGTGGTCACACTAATTAGGTATCATCTGTGGCTATATCCAGTGATTCAGAGTTCATCGTATCGGGAAGTGCAGATTATACGGTGAGACTATGGGACGTCAAGACAGGTACCTGTAAGACCATGAGTGGTCACACTAATTAGGTATGATCTGTGGCTATATCCAGTAATTCAGAGTTCATCGTATCGGGAAGTGCAGATTATACGGTGAGACTATGGGACGTCAAGACAGGTACCTGTAAGACCATGAGTGGTCACACTAATTAGGTATGATCTGTGGCTATATCCAGTGATTCAGAGTTAATCGTATCGGGAAGTGTAGATTATACGGTGAGACTATGGGACGTCAAGACAGGTACCTGTAAGACCATGAGTGGTCACACTAATTAGGTATCATCTGTGGCTATATCCAGTAATTCAGAGTTCATCGTATCGGGAAGTGTAGATTATACGGTGAGACTATGGGACGTCAAGACAGGTACCTGTAAGACCATGAGTGGTCACACTAATTAGGTATGATCTGTGGCTATATCCAGTAATTCAGAGTTCATCGTATCGGGAAGTGTAGATTATACGGTGAGACTATGGGACGTCAAGACAGGTACCTGTAAGACTATGCGTGGTCACACTAATGTTGTATATGCTGTGGCTATATCCAGTGATTCAGAGTTCATCGTATCGGGAAGTAGAGATTATACGGTGAGACTATGGGACGTCAAGACAGGTACCTGTAAGACCATGAGTGGTCACACTAATTAGGTATGATCTGTGGCTATATCCAGTGATTCAGAGTTCATCGTATCGGGAAGTGCAGATTATACGGTGAGACTATGGGACGTCAAGACAGGTACCTGTAAGACCATGAGTGGTCACACTAATTAGGTATCATCTGTGGCTATATCCAGTAATTCAGAGTTCATCGTATCGGGAAGTTATGATTATACGGTGAGACTATGGGACGTCAAGACAGGTACCTGTAAGACCATGAGTGGTCACACTAATTAGGTATGATCTGTGGCTATATCCAGTGATTCAGAGTTCATCGTATCGGGAAGTAGAGATTATACGGTGAGACTATGGGACGTCAAGACAGGTACCTGTAAGACCATGAGTGGTCACACTAATGTTGTATATGCTGTGGCTATATCCAGTGATTCAGAGTTAATCGTATCGGGAAGTGTAGATTATACGGTGAGACTATGGGACGTCAAGACAGGTACCTTTAAGACCATGAGTGGTCACACTAATTAGGTATCATCTGTGGCTATATCCAGTGATTCAGAGTTCATCGTATCGGAAGTGTAGATTATACGGTGAGACTATGGGACGTCAAGACAGGTACCTTTAAGACCATGAGTGGTCACACTAATTAGGTATGATCTGTGGCTATATCCAGTGATTCAGAGTTCATCGTATCGGGAAGTAGAGATTATACGGTGAGACTATGGGACGTCAAGACAGGTACCTGTAAGACCATGAGTGGTCACACTAATGTTGTATATGTTGTGGCTATATCCAGTGATTCAGAGTTAATCGTATCGGGAAGTGCAGATTATACGGTGAGACTATGGGACGTCAAGACAGGTACCTGTAAGACCATGAGTGGTCACACTAATTAGGTATCATCTGTGGCTATATCCAGTAATTCAGAGTTCATCGTATCGGGAAGTGCAGATTATACGGTGAGACTATGGGACGTCAAGACAGGTACCTGTAAGACCATGAGTGGTCACACTAATTAGGTATGATCTGTGGCTATATCCAGTGATTCAGAGTTCATCGTATCGGGAAGTGCAGATTATACGGTGAGACTATGGGACGTCAAGACAGGTACCTGTAAGACCATGAGTGGTCACACTAATTAGGTATGATCTGTGGCTATATCCAGTGATTCAGAGTTCATCGTATCGGGAAGTAGAGATTATACGGTGAGACTATGGGACGTCAAGACAGGTAC